>AWOL01S0015356.1:14833-63076 GCA_000715115.1 Nicotiana otophora | reverse complement strand
GCCACTGTAGAAATGTTGTTGTTGCTGCTGGTTGTTGCGCTTAGTACTATAATCGCTGACATTATTGCTTCCTATATATATTTGTTGCTGTTTTTGATCTCACAGATTGACTAGAATGTAGGTTGTATTAGGTAGAATAGGTATAACGCATGGCAGATCCTTCCTTTTTATTGTAGTTGATTATCTTCTATTCATTATCTGTGATGTCAATATGAACCCGAACCTAGATAAAGTTGCTGATATCAAATACGTCGTTGTTGTTGTTGTTGTTGTTGTTGTTGTTGTTGTTGTTGTTGTGTTACCACTGTTATAGTACTGATGCTGTTGATTGTTGTTGTTGTTGTTATTGTTGTCGTTGTTGTGTTACCACTGTTGTAGTACTGATGCTGCTGGTTGTTGTTGTTGTCGGTATCATTGTAAGTGTTACCACTGTTGTAGTACTGATGCTGCTGGTTGTTACTGAAAAAGTTTCCGCCACTATAGAAATGTTGTTGTTGTCGATATCGTTGTAAGTGTTACCACCGTTGTAGTACTGATGCTGTTGGTTGTTACTGAAAAAGTTGCTGCCACTGTAGAAATGTTGTTGTTGCTGCTGGTTGTTGCGCTTAGTACTATAATCGCTGACATTATTGCTTCCTATATATATTTGTTGTTGTTTTTGATCTCACAGATTGACTAGAATATAGGTTGTATTAGGTAGACTAGCTATAACGCGTGGCTGATCCTTCCTTTTTATTATAGTTGATTATCTTCTATTCATTATCTGTGATGTCAATATGAACCCGAACCCAGATGAAGTTGCTGATATCAAATACGTCGTCGTTGATTATCTTCTATTCAGACTTGTCGTCGATAACTTTTTGTTCAAGTGGTGGGACCATGTTGAGAAGGGGACTCTCCAGGGAGTTGCTGATATGAAAGCCATTCACAAGTTGACTTAAAAGGAGCCAAACTTTTAAAATGGTTGAATTAAAATACATTCTTATTCCTTTAAATTGATAAACTTGGCAGTAATATTCTCAAGGTTTCCTTTTGTATCTCTATGTTTGTTGTCTCTGTGAGAAATAGAAATTTTGAATTGATTAGAACATAAGTAAGTAGCTTCTTGCTTTGTGCTAGAGAAACTTTATGTTGTCCAAATTTCTCTGTATCATATGATTGACTTTGCCATTTTGGTTTCCAATCTTGTCTTTCTTTTTCAAATGTGGATGTTACAGAAGTAGCCAAAAATTCAAACTCATACATTTGCGTAACAAAAGGCCAAAAATAATATATTACGTAGGCCATATACGAGAATTACGACAAGGATGAAGCTCTGTTCAAGATCTCCGTAGGGTCCAAATCTTATTCAATTTTTTCTTCTTCTTTTTAAGTCAATAAGTGGCAAGTGCAGAATAATGTTACCTCACAGATCTTGATATGGTCCAAATCATGTCTAACATTTTAATAATGTTAAAAAAATATATTTTTATTCAATCAATTTTCATAAACAACTAAATAATATTTTAAATATTTCAATAGAAAGTGGAAAGGGTAAAAAAATTAAAAGCATATTGTAAAATAAAAAATAAAATAGAGCCTAAAAGGGGCAGGGCGGGGCAGGGCTTAAAAGGGCGGGGCGGGCAGGGCAAAATTTTAACAAAAGGCTAAATGGGGCAGGGCGGGGCAGGTCAAGACTTTCCCTGCCCTGCCCTATTTACATCCTTAACCTCGAAGAGTGCCTAACACCTTCTCTTTGAGGTAACTTTAGCCCTTACCCGATCTTTTGTGACACAGACTGGTCAAAACAGAGTTACTTGTAAATAGGTGCCCTAACGCACCTTAAACAGTTAGGTGGTAACTCTTCTCTTTTATTACCTCTTTTTAAAATAGTTAGGGGCGCGACATTTACGTACTCATGCTACGCTTGCTGTACTTTTTGTGCAGTATCTGAGAAAGGTACATCAGGTGGTCCCACCGGCGCGCATCCCCATTATTCCGAGGCCTAGTGACGAGTTGCCTTCCCTGAGCCGTTCTACAGCACCTAGTGTCTCGCTTTGTATTTGTATTCTATCTATTTTATGTTTAGACAGTATTTTGGATTTTTTATAATCTACTAGATGCTCATACACTTGTGACACCAGATCTTGGCACGCTCTACGGTGGATGTCCCAGAGTTATTCTAGTTATGCCACCAGTTGATCCAGTAGAGGATCCTATCATCGAGGTGTAGGGCGAGGTGCTCACAGCAGAGCCAGCTCCGGTGGATTTTGCGTCTGCACCAGGATTGCAGGAGGTCATGGGCCATATGTTGCGGTTCATGGATACTATGACTAAGGCCAGTTTATTTTCGGCAGACCTAGCCACATCTCAGGTGGGATGGGGAGCACAAACCCCTACTGTGCAGGCTCATGGGAAGGCAACTACTGTATACCAGATCATGGGTACACTACCCATGGGCAGAGCTCAGCCGGTTACAGCAACTACAATGGAGCCCATACCAGCTGTGGAAGGTGATCCGCACAGACTACTGGATAGATGGACTAGGCTTCATCCTCCTGCTTTTGGAGGTGAGCGACATGAGGACCCCCGAGATTTTATTGATCGGTGCAGAGACAAAGTACACCACATGAGGATACTAGAATCTCATGGGGTGGACTTCACTACTTTTCAGCTAGAGGGCAGGGCCTGTAGGCGGTGGCAGTCACATCTTCTCAGCAGACCAGCAGGTTCACCTCCCATGACTTGGGATCAGTTCACACGCCTTTTCTTCGACAGATACATACCACCCTCTCGGAGGGAAGAGTTGTGGTTCCGGTTCGAGCAGCTCCCACCAGGGCTAGATGTCAGTGACTGACTATGAGGTGAGGTTCTCTGAGTTGTCTCGTCATGCATATATGATACTACCTACTGATGAAGAGAGAGTGCAAAGGTTTGTCGCCGTATTTCACTCTGGTATTCAGGCCACCATAGCTCGAGAAGTGGAGATGGGGACTTCTTATGGGCTAGTTATAGAGATAGCTTGGAGGATTGAGGGTGTCTATCAGCGGAGCTTGAGCAAATAGCGAGGGACAAGCGATTTCGATATTCGGGAGAGTTCAATAGTTCCCCGGCTGGGAGAAGAGGTAAGTTCATGAGGGGTCGGTCTAGCAGGCCCCCTTATCCTACATTGTCACCTCCTTGGGGTGCTCCAGTGCAGCCTTATTTCAGTGCTATGCTAGAGAGTTCTTACCGCCCACCAGTTATTCAGTGCTCCTCTAGTGGGTCTTTAGGTCATCAGGGCTAGACCTCAGGTCAGCAGTCCATCGTACCGAGGGGTTGTTTCAAGTGCAAGAATCTTAGTCATGTGCAGAGGTTCTACCCCAGGCTTCAGGGTAGACTAGTGCAGCAGGGTCAGCAACCTATGATTGCCGCACCAGTTGCTCTGTCAGCCGTCCGGCCGCCTACAGGCAAAGGGAAGGTGGGTAGGGGTCGTCCTAGTGTGGAGGCCAGCCAGGTGATGCTCAAGCTAGGTTCTATGCTTTCTCGGCTAGACCAGATACAGTAACCTCAGATGTCGTGATCATAGGTACTATTTCTATCTGCGGTAGAGAGGCCTCAGTATTATTTGACCCAGGGTCTACTTATTCCTATGTTTCATCTCTGTTTGCTCATTTCCTTAGTGTTTCTCATAAATCCTTGGGTACGCCTATTTATGTGTCCACAACTGTGGGTAATTTTGTTGTTGTGGACCGGATCTACCGGTCCTACATTGTTACTTTCTATGGTCACGAGACTAGAGCGAATCTTCTAGTGCTTGATATGATCGACTTTGAGATCATCCTGGGCATGGACTGGCTATCCCCATATCATTTCATCCTAAATTTCCATGCTAATACTATTATTTTGGCAAAGCCAGAGTTATCTAGATTGAAGTGGAAGGGTTCGTATGCCGGTGCATCTAGTTAGGTTATTTCCTTTTTAAAGGCACGACACATGGTCGAGAAGGGTTGTCTGGATTATTTGGCCTATGTTATGGACACTACTGCAGAGACGCAAATAATTTATGCAGTTCCCGTAGTCCGAGAGTTCTCTGATGTGTTTCTTTCTGATCTTCCAGACATGCCACCGGATCGGGATATTGATTTCTGAATTGATTTAGCTCTAGGTACCCAGCCTATATTTATTCCACTGTACCGTATGGCTCAGAAAGAGTTGAAGGAATTTAAGGAACAACTGGCTGAGTGTGTCGCCTTGGGGCACACCGGTACTGTTTGTGAAGAAGAAAGATAGGACTGTGAGGATGTGTATTGATTACCGCCAATTGAACAAAATTACCATTAAGAACAAGTACCCATTGCCACGTATTGATGATTTGTTTGACCAATTGCAGGGTGCGAGATTGTTCTCAAAAATCGACTTGAGGTCGAGGTACCACCAGTTGAAGATTCGGGATTCTGCTGTTCCGGAAACTTCTTTACGGACTAGATATGGCCATTATGAGTTTTTGGTGATGTCCTTCGGTTTGACTAATGCCCAGTGGCGTTTATGGATCTGATGAATCAGGTGTTTAGGCCATATATTTATTCGTTTATCATTGTCTTCATTGATGACATTTTTATCTACTCACGTAGTATGGAGGACCACGAGCAGCATTTGAGAGTGGTGCTTCAGACGTTGCTGGAACAAAGGCTACATGCTAAGTTCTCCAAGTGTGCATTTTGGCTAAACTATGTAGCATTCTTGGGACATATCGTGCCGAGCGAGGGTATTAATGTTGATCCCAAAGAGATTGAGGTAGTTCAGAATTGGCACCATCCCACCTCAGTGACCGAGATCAGGAGTTTTCTGGGGTTATCAGGTTTTTATCATCGGTTCGTGGAGAGCTTTTCATCTATTGCAGCACCTTTGACTAAATTGACCCACAAGGGTGCTCCGTTCTGATAGTTCGATAATTGTGAGGTAAGATTTCAGAAGCTTGAGACAACATTGACTTCAGCACCGGAATTAGTGTTGCCTTCCGGTTCAAGGATGTATATAGTGTATTGTGATGCTTCACGCATTGGTCTGGGTTGTGTATGGATGTAAGGGGCAAGTTATTGCATATGCCTCACGTCATTTGAAGTCCCACGAGAAGCATTTCCCGGTTCATGATTTGGAGTTAGCTGCAAATGTTCACGCTCTTAAAATTTGGAGGCATTATCTTTATGGAGTGTTTGTGAGGTTTACACTAATCATCGCAGTTTGCAGCATTTGTTCAAGCAGAGGGACCTAAATTTGAGGCAGCGTAGATGGCTTGAGTTATTGAAATATTATTATATTACTATCCTTTACTATCCGGGCAAAGAGAATATAGTTGCGGATGCCTTGAGTAGAAAGACGGAAAGTATTGGTAGCTTGGCATTTATTTCAGAAGAGGAAAGGCCTTTAGCTTTGGACATTCAGTCCTTGGCTAACAGACTTGTGAGGCTGGATATTTCAGAGCCCAACTGAGTTCTTCCGTATGTCGTTGCCCAGTCTTCACTATTTGAGCAGATCAAGGTTCGACAGTGTGATGATCCACACTTGTCAGTTCTCTAAGAGACGGTAATACGGGGTGGTTCCAAAGAGGTTTATATCGGTGATGATGGCGTTCTACGTCTCCATGGTCGCCTATGCGTTCCTAATGTTGATGTCTTGAGGGAAAAGATCCTAGAGGAGGCACACATCTCTCGGTATTCTATTCATCCAGGTGTTATGAAGATGTACCGCGACCTGAGGCAGCATTATTGTTACACCCCATGTTTTTGTACGTGAAAGTATGCCATAAGTAAATTGATGAAAGCTCATAAATGAGATGTTACATTTTGCATTTTTGTACGTTAAAGTTTATTCTTAAGTTAATCGACGTAAGTTCGGGAAGAAGATTATTTTGGGATTATAAGTATTACGCTATTTCAAATAAGTTATAAGTATATTCGTTGAGGTGCGTTTTGTCGAAGTTTGACATTTTGGGATGAAATACGGTCTAAGCTATAATACCCAGTATTTATGGACTTGTGCCATACAAGGTACCACATGACCATGATAGTGAGGTGTATAAGGCATGTTAAAAGTGAGTAGTATCTTAAGTAACTTGATATAATTCTTAATTATCTGGATAATTGGTTAATTATTGGTTAATGGGGGGATTAACAAGTTAATTAAGAATTAGTGGGTGATTAATTAAGTCTTTGGATACGCCTTAACGTGGCAGCCAACTTATGACTTTTAAAGTCCATGTTATAAGGTGGCAAATGAAGAAAGATTGGTGGCTTAGTCATCCTAGTGGGGCCCACACCTAAAGGTTAGAGATAACCTCTCTAATTCACCCAAAATAAATTGCTCTCATCTACTAAATTAAGTGGGAAAGCTTCAACAAGGTTAATGAATTGCAATAGCAATGTAGTTGTTTCAAAACGTTTCATACGAAGACCATTTAATACTTTATAGTGTGAAAGTTTGCAATTTTAAGGAATACGGTGCAATCTTTATCAAGAATATCATATGAATTCTTCCCTACTTTGATCCACCGTTAAACATTTTTCGCAAACGACGGGTGTTAGAGGGATTGTCATGAGAATCGACTCTGGTATATTAAGGCTATCCCTTCTTTTCTTTTGGCATGATCCATACGATACAAATAAAACGAGGAAATGCACAATTTCCTTAAATTACTTTATTCATAGAAATGCTAGAGGTTCCTATGTTCTTGATTTCCCATATGTCTTATTATTCTATCGTCTGCTTATGGGTCTCAGAAAATACGTGAATTGATAAAGTTTATTTCATGATATTAATCAGAGGCATAATGGTCTTATGACATCTCGAGAGATTTTAATGACGTACTTCTTACGCATTGCATTCATTTATACATGTACGTTGACCCCGGACCAGATGGCGTTATACACACACACACACGCACACACACACACACACACACACACACACATATATATATATATATATATATGTTTATGGGATGCAGGAAAAGGTTACATCGTTACATACGCTCCACCACTCGATCAGCTGGTATACGTTGATGATTTTGCCCACAGTGACCGAGATGATATAATGGGATGCCCTCAGAGGCTTGATGATGTTATGAATGCATATACCTATGAATGGTATGACATTAATAAGTATATGAATGACATTATAATATTAAATGATTCACAGAACTATTCAGACATACATGTTGAGTCTTCTACTCCATGTCTCTCTCATGTCTATTATTTACTGATTTTCATTCCTTACATACTCTGTACATTATTTGTATTGACGTCCCTTTTGCCTGGGGACACTGTGTTTCATGCCTGAAGGTCCCTATAGACAGGTCGAGAGTCCTCCAAGTACGCTATCAGCTCAGCGGAAGATTTAGTTTGCTCCATTTGCTCCGGAGTTGCTTATTTGGTCAGTATGATTAGGACATGTATTGATTGGTATGGTGGGGCCCTGTCCCAACCTTTATGATATTCATGTACTCTTAGAGGCTTGTAGACATATGGCATGTATACGGATACTTGTATGGCCTTGTCGGCCTATGTTTTAAGTATATAAAGGATCAGGTTGGCCTTATATGCCTGTATGTCACATGTATGAGTTTCTATATCCGGTTGGGTCATTCTACGTCGGGTATTCCCCCGTATTTACTCTGGTTATCTCATGACGCCCCTTCTGGACCACTTACCTATAATGATGTGATAAGAATGATACGTTACATTGGTACTCGGTTGAGTAAGGTATCGGGTGCCCGTCGCGGCCCATCAGTTTGGGTCGTGACAAAAGTGGTATCAGAGAACTTGTGTCCTAGGGAGTCTATAAGCCATGTCTAGTAGAGTCTTGTTTATGGGTGTGTTATGTACCATACTTATAAGTAAGAGGCTATAGGGCATTTAGGATTGTCATTCTTTCTTCTTACTCTAGATCGTGTGGTAGATCTCAATCGCAACAACTCAAATTCCTAAATTCTATTATATTTGTAATACAACGAAACCTACATCCAGAAAGACGGTTGGTAAGAGATATAGCTGTGGAAGTGTTGAGTCAGAGGAACTCGATTTTGCATCATGCTTATGATGAGTAAATATGAGGTCTTCAACAGATCATGCATGTACTAAAATGTGTAAGTTTCTTGATAAGGAGCCCTAAGGCATGAATATCTATCCACCCATATGGTGAAAAGTAATAAGAGATTCAAAAGGTAGATACAAGGTGAAAAAGGGCGAGGCACCCAGTTGATGAAGATTATCAGTATTTACGAATCAGGCAGAGAAATATAAGCATTCCGAGTTACTTTCAACAGTAACGGAGATATATACAATTGGCCACACCCATCTCAGTTATGCCCTATGGGAGCTAACGAATATAGTTTAAGAGAAGGACGGGATATGAGGATCTGACTGGGTTGGAGTAACCTACAATGGTCGATGGATTGTTTGCGTTAGTTGACATTTCCGAAGGATATTGCAAATGTGGTAATGGATCTATTTGTGAGACACTTAGATGGTGCATGCTAAAATAGTACATCTAGATATGAGTACTACAAAGATAGATACTGGAAGCCTGGAAGAGATAAATATTATTTTAGTATGGCTCTCCTCCCTAGTAGAGAGAGAATGTTAGGCAACCCGAAGAGCCTGGGGATGGAGCAAGGAGAGCTAAAAGAAAAGAATGTCTTGTTGAAGTTTCAGAATAAAGTGATAAACAGAAATATTAGCAGAGAAAGAAGAAGAGAGTTAATGAATCATTATGAGTAAGATGTGATACATGGATGACAATGTTAGATAAAAACAATGACAGTATTACATAGTCTATAGTCAAGTGAAGGAAAAGATGAGATGTGACAGGCCTTGAGACAACAAAAGAGTTTGGGCGATTCGTGAGAGGGTTTTCAAGGGGATTCTCGAGGTAAGTCCCTTCTGCTCATTTTTTATCAATAATCTTTCTTCCCCGTTGATTTTCCCACCTAGTTGGTGTGTATGTAAGGTGTAAATTGAGAGTTTTAGGCTAGGGATTTAGAGAGTTTGATTTGGGGATCTGGGTGATGATCTGGTCTCGAATTTTGACAAATTTGGTGTGGTTGGACTCGGGGTTGAATAGGCTTCTGTGTTTTCTTACTTCTATCAAATTTCGAGATGTGGGCCCGGGGCCAATTTTGGAGTCGATTTTGTATTTTGATTAATAGCTTAGCAGTTTCTTATGGAGTTGATTCCTTTAGCCCGTATTGATTATATCGAATTATTTATGGCTAGATTCGAGGCATTCAGAGGCTGTTTCGCGAGGCAAGGGTGTGCTGGAGTAGTGATTTGCTCGGATTGAGGTAAGTAACAGTTCTAAATTTGGTTCTGAGGGTACGAAACCTCTTATACGTGTTATGTATTTTGTTTTAAGGTGACGCACATGCTAGATAATGGGCGTGTGGGCGTGCACCGTACGAATAGTGACTTGGTCAAATTCCATGAAACTGTGTAGTTTAATACTATGTTGTTATCAGTACATTCTCCATGTATTAGAGAAATTGAATAACAAATCATGTTAGAAATCATGTTTGGACTATGTGTTGGCAATGTAAGGACACATAGAGGTTTGGTGCAGGTTGAATTATCTGCTAAATTGTTGTTTTATACTCAGTCACAGTTTTACTTGTATATTACATCTTAGTTTATGTTGTTCATTATTGATGCATTATATTATTGTTGTTTGGGCTTCTTATCATTATTTATAAGAGCCCGAGAGACTGGAAAGGTTGACGACTGAGTGAGGCCGAGGACCTGATTGTGAGGATATTTATGGGATTAAGTTGTACACCACAGCATGTTTCACTGATATATATCATGATTGGCTTGTTGTAGCGCTTGGGCTGAAGGATCCCCTTAGGAGTCTGTACCCCCCCCCCCCCCTTACAGAAAGCACTAATTAGAGAATTATATACAGCTACATCANNNNCCCCCCCCAATGAGCGCAGGTACCTACTCAGTGTGAGTACCGAGTGTCGAGTGCTGGGTGATTGAGAGGAATGAGTGATTGTGAGGTTGGAGTGTATGGGAGGACTGAGTGACTCTTCCTCTGAGAGGATGCATTAGACTTTCATTTTTGTTGCACTTCAGTTGTCATATATCACTCTCTTGAAATTTCTGAGAGATATTATCTTTTGTTTCAGTTGAACTTGACATGAATTAACTATTTTGGCCTTAATTGTCGAACTTGAAAGCATGCCTACTTTCCTATGCTATCACTGTAGTTGGACTTTGACTGTGAAGCTCGTCACTACTTTTAGTTTTTTATTTAGTCTTGTTACTTACTGAGTTGGTTGTACTCACGCTACACCCTGCACTTCGTGTACAGATCCAGGTATTTCCGGACACGGTGGTTGTTGATTTCAGTGCACAGTTGATCTTTTGGAGATTTCAAGGTAGTTGCCAGACTTTTGCAAACCTTGTCTCTCATTCCATATCTTTCCTCTCATTATATTTAGTTTCAGACTATATTAGACAGTTCTTTCCAGATTTGTGATGTATAGATGTTCATGTACTCTGTGGCACCTCGATAGTTGGGAACTTCGGGTTGTGTTTTAGGTTTCTATCCCGTTTTATGAGAACTTTCGTTGTTTTAATCTGCTTTAATTATTTTATGTTAAAAGTGTTAGAGTATTTTGAAATGCTGGCTTGCGTAGTACCATGATAGGCGCCATCACGATATGTTAGGATTTTGGGTCGTGACACCTTATGTAACGACTCGATCGGTCTTTATGTGTAATTTTGTTTGTTACCCCTTTTATTGCTTCACACTTATGTGTTTGTGCCTTTATGACTTGAGGGGTCGATTAGTTTCAGTTTGGGAAGCTTTCGGATTGATTTGGACCCTTGGTTCTCGACTTAGTAGTTTAAATTTGAAAATGTTGACCAAACTTTAACTTTTATGAAAATGATCCCGGGACTGTGTTTTTATGACTTCGATATCTTCGCATCGTGATTTCGGACTTGGGCGTATGCCCAGAATTGATTTTGGAAGTCTACATGTTGATTTGTGTTGATTTTGCCGAAATTTGAAAATTTAATGTTGAAAAATTTGACCGTAGGTTGACTAGTAGCTATCGAACTCGGAATTTAATTTTTGCACTTGGAATAGGTCCGTTATGGAATTTAGAACTTGTCTGCGCAATTTGGTGTCGTTTGGAGTCAATTTGATAAGATTCAGATGCTTAGTTGTAATTTTAAAAGTTCTTGAAAAGTTTTTCGAATTTTATGCATATTTTAGTTTAATTCGTAGTTTTAGATGTTATTTTTGTGTTTTGATCGCACGAGAAAGTTTGTCTGATATTTTTTGACTTGTATGGATGTTTGGTTTGGAGCTCCAAGGGCTCGAATGAGTTTCAGACACGTTGCAAAAGTGTTTTGGACTGAAAATATGTAGCAACTAATGTATGGTGCTCTGGTGTCACAAATGTGAACACCAGACTCGCATTTGCGAAGGCGATAGGTGATGGGCAGTTGTCGCAAATGCGACCTCACCTTTGCATTTGTGAAGCCACCAAAATTTGGTCATGTTTGCAATTGCGAACAATTTGTCCGCTTTTGCGATGTTCTCCAGTTCGCAATTGTGAAGGCTTTTTTGCAATTGCGGTATATGTTGAGCCTGTCAGGGTTCAGAAATTCGATCCTGGTCCGCAATTGCGAGGGTTCGCAAATGCGAATCCTGTGTCGCAAATTAGACATCTGCAGCTGGTTAAAGGGTTGGGAGACGTGATTTTTGAACTCATTCTCACATTGTTGAATCCTAGACTCGGTATGAGGCAATTTGGAGAAGCGATTTTCACCTACAAACCTTTGGTAAATGATTTTAATCTATTTCTAATCACAATCCATCAATATATCTTAGATTTTAACATCAAAATCATGTGAATCAAAGTAGAAATTGGTGAAACTTTGCTAAGTATTTGAAAAATAAGAACTTGAGTTTTGAGAGTCGGTTTGGACTCGGAATTTGAAACTAATCACATATATGAACTCATGGGGTCATGGGTAGACAGAATTTCACATTGGATCGGGGTGTTGACCGGGCGGGCCCCGGGTTGACTTTTGTTGACCTTTCGGGAAAAGTGTAAAGATCTTAACTTTATCTATTACAATTGAATTCCCTAGCATTGTGTGATGATATTGATTCGAGTTTGGTTAGATTTGAGCCGTGTGGAGGCGGATTTTAAGGGAAAAGCTATTTTCGAGTATTGAATTGGCCTAGTTGAGGTAAGTATCTTGCCTAACTTCATGTGGGAAACTATCCCTTAGGATTGGTATTATTTGATTCAATTGTGCTAAGTGAAATCCGAGTATGCAAGGTGACGAATGGGTACACGAGTCGTACGCGATATTTGACCGATTTAGGTTACTTAGACTATTTCCATGCTTTAATTGAAATGCCATATTATGTTCTAAATTATCATAGTCAAATTATCCTTAATTGTGTTAGACTATACTTAAATGCCTTAGTTGACTTGTTTAGTATTTGTTTTTCATCCTATTTGCTAAATTGCTCCCATGTTTTAGTTGAACTTGTTGTCTCCTTTATTGTTACACGTTATCTCTTCATTGTTAATTATCATTGTTTAGATTAATTATTCGTGTTATCCCTTTACTTGTTGATTTCCATTATTTGAGACTCATTGTCGAATATTATTTCCTTTATTGTGAGTTAGTCTTGTCTAATATCGTAGTTATACATTATTTTCTCATTGTTGAGTTATTTGGTGTTGAGGTTGTGAAAGTCGTTAATAGGTTGAGGCGATGTTGGTTATTGTTGACACGTATATCTTATTGAGCATTTTTCATCTATTGTTGTTGATGATATTCTTGTATATGTTGTGGTGGGGCCATGGGCTATTGTCGTGGAAATATTGATATTGTTGTTGTTGGCAAGTTGTGATATGTGGGAGCTTGTGGTGCGAATTGTTATTATGATATGATATTGACGCGCATGTGGCAATATAAGGCTTGGGTTGATGTGCATGCGGTGGTATAAGGTGGGACTTATGTGCATGTGTCTATTTCGGGAAAACTGTTTTCAAAACCTATTTTCAAATGTAAGGCTCGCGCGGCAGTATAAGGAAATATTGTGATTGAAATTGAGAAATGTGAATATGAGGCGGTACCTCATTTGTGATTCTTGATTATACAAGGTAGTACCTCGGTTTGATTTCATTATACATGAGGCGGTACCTCGTTGTGTTTCTTGTTGTTTGTTTCATGTTGCGAAGTGTTGTGGGAGGAATATTTCTTCTTACTTCATTCTTTATTGTTATAGCAGTTGTTGTCCATACATGATCATCGTAGCACTTTAGTTGCTCCTTTATGTTATTTTCATTGTTGATTCCCGGTATTAGTTCTTGCAATTATCTTGTTCTGTATCAATTATTCCTCACTTTCTGTCACGTATCCGTATTATATTTTTATATTGTCTTTCTTATATCCTAGTAGGTGTCTTGACCTGGCCTCGTCACTACTCTACTGAGGTTAGGCTTGATACTTACTAGGTACCATTGTGGTATACTCATACTACACTTTTGCACATCCTTTTGTGCAGATCCAGGTACGTCTGCTCGTGTCGGTCGTTAGAGGATTGTTGTAGCAGCTGCTTGGGAGAGTTCATTGCTCCACGTCCGCAAGCCTTGGAGTCACCTTCCCTATTTTACTTCCTGTTATATTTTCTTTCGAACAGTGATGTAGTAGTACTCTAGTTGTATTCTGTAGAGCTTATGACCCAGTTCCACCGGTTTTGGGGTGTGTATTTTGAGATTCTGTTTTCAGAATGTTTTATCTATTATTCAGTCGTTTTTAGTAGCTTGTTAATATATAGTTGTTCAATTGTTATTATTTGTTAGGCTTACCTGGTCATAGAGACTAGGTGTCATCACGACATCCTTCAGAGGGAAGGTGGGGTCGTAACACCTTATAATAATAACTCTATTATAAGCCCTTTGCAATAACTTTATTACAAATCAACATTCTTGACTAACTCTTGTCAAATAACCAAAACAATAATGGTTAAATGATGTCCTACAAAATACTTCTAGAAAGCCATGTAGGAATACAAGTAAAGAACAAAAGACAAAGACACAACAAACTTAAGGACTCAAGACATCTTCAGTGTTGGAATCTGGTCCTTGGTTTGTAGCAGCTTTGTTCTTTAGTGCACCTGGAGGAAACAGTGGTGGTTGGCACTTGAGATGATAGGTTTTTCATATTGTAAGGTGTTAGGTCAAACCTTGTATAAGTTGTTTATATATGAGAGAGCATGTGTGAAAAGATAGAGACATTACACCTTTTGGTTTGGCCTCTAGTAGCAGCGACCATGCCGTTACACTACTTCCAGTCGGCACAGTGAGATAACTTTTATAGCTGTAGAGTTAACTGTACGACAGCTGAGAAACTGATCCTATTTGTTGTAAGGCCCCGTAAAAATTTTACCTAAGACCCGGGGTTTGGTGGTGCAAAAATAGGCTTATGTGTTGACGATTGTAGAGATGATTAACAAAGGGTGTATTTACCATTTGGTTCGGGTTACGGAGACTGATGTTGAGGCACCGACACTTGAGTCTGTGCCGGTTGTGAATGAATTTCTGGAGGTCTTTCCGGATGAGCTCCCTGGGATCCCACCTGACAGGGAGATTGATTTTAAGATTGAGCTGATGCCAGACATGCAGCCTATATCTATTTCACCCTACAGAATGGCACCGGCATAATTGAAAGAGCTAAACGAAGAATTGAAAGATTTGTTAGAGAAGGGTTTTATCCGACCAACTGTGTCTCCTTGGGACGCACCGGTCCTCTTTGTAAGAAATAAAATGGGTCATTAAGGATGTGTATTGACTATATGCGGCTCAACAAGGTTACAATCAAAAAAAGTACCCATTGCCAAGGATAGATGACTTGATTGATCTATTGCACGGTGCTAAGTATTTCTCCAAGATTTATTTAAGATCTGAGTATCACCAATTGAAGATCAAGGAGCAGGATATTTCGAGAATAGCTTTCAGGACCCAGTATGGGCACTTTGAATTTCTGGTAATGTCTTTTCGACTAACAAATTCCCAACATCTTTCATGGATCTTATGAATTAGGTCTTCAAGTCTTTTCTTGACTCGTTCGTGATAGTGTTTATTGACGATATCCTTGCATATTCGTGAAGTCGAGAGGACCATGTCGATCATCTCATAGAAGTTTTACATACCCTGTATCAGTACCAGTTATATGCGAAGTTTTCGAAATGTGAATTTTGGCTTGAATCTGTCATGTTCTTGGGTCATGTTGTCTCTAGAGAAGGAATTGAGGTTGATCCTTAGAAGATTGCAGCTGTGAAGAATTGGCCTAGACCTACCTCCACAGAGATTCATAGTTTCTTAGGCTTAGCTGGGTATTACAGGAAGTTTGTGAAGGGATTCTCTACTCTTTCCTCTCCGTTGACTAAATTGGCACAGAAGGCAATTAAGTTCCAATGGTAAGATGCTTGTAAATGAAGCTTCCAAGAATTGAAATCAAGTATGACTACGGCACCGGTGTTGACCCCATCAGAGGGTACAGATGGGTTTGTGATATATTGTGATGCTTCGAGAATTGGGCTTGGGTGTGTATTGATGCAACATGGCAAGGTGATAGCCTATGATTCTAGGCAACTCAAGAATCGCGAAAAGAACTATCCAACACATGACTTAGAGCTTGCAGCGGTGGTCTTTGCGTTGAAGATTTAGCGATATTATGTATATGGGGTCCATGTGGATATGTTCGCGGACCATAAGAGTCTTCAATATATTTTCAAACAGAAGGAATTGAATCTAAGGCAGAGGAGATGGCTTGAGTTACTCAAGGATTATGACATCGATATCCTATATCATCAGGGGAAGGCTAATGTTTTTGCGGATTCTCTTAGCCGGAAACATATGAGTAGTTTGGCTCACTTGGAGGCATATCAAAGGTCGTTGGCCAAGGAGGTTCATCGGTTGGCTAGTTTGGGAGTTCGTCCTGCGGGCTCTAGTGAAGGAGGGGTGATTGTGCAAATTAGGGCTGAATCGTCGCTTGTGGTGGAAGTCAAGGAAAAGCAATTCAACGATCCATTGCTGGTACAACTGAAGGAGGGGATTCATTAACATAAGACCATGGCCTTTTCTCTTAGCGTGGATGATGGTACCCTAAGGTACAAAGGGCGTATATGTGTTCCAAATACGGATGGTCTCCGGGAAAGAATCACGACCGAGGCTCACACTTCTAGGTATTCCGTGCACCCGGGCTCTACAAAGATGTATCATGATCTTAGGAAAGTCTATTGTTTGAACGATATGAAGAGGAATGTAGCGAACTTTGTGGAAAGATGTCCAAATTGTCAGCAAGTGAAGGCCGAGCACCAAAGGCCCGGTGGGTTTTCATAGAACATAGAAATTCCAATGTGGAAGTGGAAAATGATCAACATGGACTTTGTGGTAGGACTACCATGCACGCCTCGTAGGTATGACTCGATTTGGGTGATTGTGGACCGACTCACAAAATCAGCTCACTTCTTACCTGTTAAGTCTGCCGACACAGCAGAAAAGTATGCCCAATTGTATATCAAGGAAATAGTCAGGTTGCATGCCACTCCAGTTTCTATTATCTCAGATCGTGGGGCACAGTTCACGGCTAATTATTGGAAGAAATTTCAGCAAGGTTTGGGTACCCAGGTGGATCTTAGTACAGTCTTTCACTTGCAGACTGGCGGTCAGGCAGAGCGGACTATTTAGACGCTTGAGGATATGTTGCGCGCTTGTATTCTTGACTTCAAAGGTAGCTGGGTTGATCATTTGCCTCTCATAGAGTTTTCTTACAACAACAGTTATCATGCCAACATTCAGATGGCGCCGTTCGAGGCTTTATATGGTAGGAGATATAGATCTCTCATTGGGTGGTTCGAGATTGGGGAAGAGGAGTTGATAGGGCCAGACCCCATGCACCACTTTATAGAAAAGGCTAAGATCATTAAGGAGCGGTTGAAAACTGCTCAGAGTCGCTAGAAGTCCTATTCAGATGTGCGTCATAGGGATTTGGAGTTCAAAGAAGATGATTCGGTGCTCTTGAAGGTTGTTCCTATGATGGGTAATGCGGTTTTGTAAGAAAGGAAAATTGAGTCCGAGGTATGTCGGACCATACAGGATCAACCAAAGGATTGGCCAGGTGGCTTACATGCTAGAACTACCTCCAGAGATGTCCTTAGTGCACCCGGTATTGCATATATCCATTTTGAAGAAGGTGGTTGGAGATCCGTTGCCTATTGTTCCGATTGAGACTATTGAGGTTAACGAAGAATTGACGTATGAAGAAATTCCCGTTGCCATTCGTGATAGCAAAGTTCAAAAGTTGAGGAACAAAGAAATTACCTTCGTAAAAGTGTTATGGCAAAACCAACAAATCGAAGAGGCCAGCTAGGAGGCCGGGGAAGAAATAAAGAAGAAGTACCCTAATTTATTTAAATAGCTATGTAATTGTATCAATGATGTTAAGAGCTAATTTTCTGCAAATCATGATTACCCATGTACAATGTATATTAAGAATAGTCCATCTTGGTAATGCAATATTTATGGCGTTGTTGTCGGTGTTGTTTCCATATTATTTTGCATCGTTGTGTTGTGGTTGTAATGTTAGGATTGGTTTATGGGATTCTCTGACAGGTGGATAGGCCCAGTTACAGGGGAAACTATAGCGAAAATTTTGGAAATTTGGGGAGTTAGTCGAAATTTGGGAATTGTTGGTGTATGTCATAGCAGCTGAGTCATATGGGTTTCTAAAGGCGGATTTTAGCCCTCATTTGAGGATGAATGATCTTAAGTGGGGGATGATGTAAGGTCCCATAAAAGTTTTACCTAAGACCCGGTGTAACCTTTTATTCCATTATGCGTCCGCATAATCCATCGCAGATCTAACATGAAACTTTCCTGAAGGAAGTTCTGCGGTGCTTTATGCGTATCAGTCGCAGAGTGCAGCAGGAGTGCCCAGTTCCGGGGGGCTATTATGCGGCCCATTTTGCGGACAACAGAAGCATTATGCGACCGCAGAACGGTGTCGGGGCTTCATTTTTCTAATTTTATAATCTGACCCCCTGTTTCGTTTATCTAGCCTAAGGGTTAATATTTGGGAGATCACTTGATATTTTAGAGAGAGGAGAGAACTATTCTAGGGAGAGAAGGTTCCTAAGCTCACCATTCATCAATTCTTGCTCAAAGTTGAAGAATTTGCAAGAAGAATTCACTAGGTCTTCATCCTAGAGGTAAGGTTCTACCCTATAGCTCTCAATTTCACGATTTTAGTTGTAGATAAGCCAAGCAATTCTTAGGTGTAGGAGTTGTTTATTTTACATGCATTTACCATCTAGGGTAGTGGGAAGATTGCTGATCTCTTTTGGGTAGTAGGGGTAAAAGAATCCACCAGAGGACCTTGAAACCTTAATGCACACCTAGTGTTTGATAAAATGGTCAAGTGAAGTGGAACTATGAACTCCTTCCTAATTTGTGTTCAATTTTGCTATATCTCTGAATAGATCGATGTGGCTAGGATTTCCGGAATATTGTAGTAAATTAAAAAGCTTGAGGAAAGGTATATTGGCTAAACTCTTCTCTTAGAATTGAACCTTGCAATGTCCTTGTAAGTCTCGTGGTGCTCTTTATAAATTGATTTTTTTGTCAAATAAGCCTTGTGTCAAACTAATTATTCATTCAATATATATTCGAAAGATTCTTGTTATGTTGAGCTAATATTTGAGAATGTGGTTTAAGTATGGGTTGTATGTTATTATGTTATGATTTAAAAGCGTGCTTTTTAATGAAGGCTATCATGTCAATTGTGTAAGAAGTCACATGTGCCTAAGACCCTAAATTGCTCGAGTATGTGTTTAAGGTCTTAAATTGAAAGGCCTTGTGGTTGATTATCCATGATAATGGTTGAAAGTGAAATAGTGAACATGAATTATGAAGTACGTCCAACGTGCCAAAAATGATGTTGCGTATGGCCAATGGTGCCAATAAAATGAATAACATGTAAAAGAATATGAATTTAGTGGTAAATGCTTTTAATAATAAATGCCTTTGGGGTATCTTTTAGCCATCGAGTAAGGGTAGGTCGGAACAACCTAACTCTAAAACTACATGTGCCGGTGTAGGAGTAATTCAGGGGTAAATCCTCGTGTTAATGTGATGAGATTGTTTCCCCTTATATGGGATGAGATTAGTGTGTTGAGATATTTACCCTTAAATGGGATGAGATTATTGCTAGTGAGATGTGATGTGATGTCGACCCACACGGCATTGTGGTGAGTCAGCTTAGCCGATCGGGCTGAGATCGGACGCCATACCGCGCACATAGTGGTATTGTGGGTGTATGTATCGGGGTGAGACGGCTTAGCCGGTCCGGCTGAGATCGAACTCCGTGCTAAAATACGGTGGTGTATCAGTGCTGAAGATCTCCCAACTTATATTACTGAATCCTAATTGAAATTACCTTTCCCATAACTTGACACCTTGATACTGTTTGAGTCTCTTATTGATTTCATGTTTTATTCTCCGTTTACTGTTGCTTGTTCTATTGAGAGGGTGTTTTGTTTTACATACTAGTACTATTTTATATGTACTAACGTCCCTTTTTTCTGGAGCATTGCGTCTTTAATAGATGCAGGTGGTTCCATAGCAAGTGGCATTGATCAGTGATAGCAGCACACCCTCTCCTCTGCTGATTTGGTGAGCCCCACTTAATCTTAGGGTCCTATATCATTTATCCTTTGTACATAGCATTTTGAGGTATAGCCGGGGCCTTGTTACTGGCATTGTCACGTCAATCTTTTTTGTTCATGTTAGAGGCTCCGTAGACATAATGTGGGTTGTATCTGCTTTTGGAAAGGTTGAAAAATTGTTGTAATCGTGTCATATGTTCCTTTTTAACTATGATTGTGCAATGTACTATTTCGGAGACTTATTAATCTCGTAACTAATGGAAATGAACTAGTGTTTTCATACGACCTCTTACTATCTAATTACTAAAATGTATTCTCCTTTATTCATGGGTGAGTTGGGTAGAACGAGTGGTAGAGGCTTGCTTGACCGGGATATCTCGGTTGAGCGCCGATCGCGCTCCCCGAAGTCGGGGCGTGACATTTGTTCCCTTATATGTTTCCTTATCTGGTTTATCGAGAGTTTGGCCAAACAATTGAGCATGCCCCAATAGGCACAAGGAACTGGTTGTATTAGATTCCCATCTGGTTCCTCAATAAAGTTTGACAAATCATCAAAACCATAATCGCATAACTTATCAGAGTTCTTCCTCTTAAATTCTATGTTTTACCTTTCTTATTAGTAATAAATAAATAAAAATAACAAGTCAACCGTTTATATTTATTTATTTTTAATTTTTTTAACGAAAAGGAAAATTGAGAGGAGATTACAAGAGGAATCAAACACTCACCAACAAAATAAAATCAGCCAACTAGACTACTAAGTATTCCTTTTTTATCTAGTTATGTATTTTTTTAATATTAATAAATCAATTCTCAGAATTAAGACCTAAAATGAATAATGTAGTATTAGTGCAGCCTGTGTGGGTAAAGTCTAATTTTATTATCTATCGTGTCATCCTCTCCCATGGAGGAAAAAGAAACCTGGCTATATGTAGATAAAAGATAAGATATTAAATTGAATTTCAAATTTGTACTATCTGGAACATATACAGAGACTATATATACAAATGAAAAAATATCAGATTAATTGTCTGCTCTTATTTCTCAAACTCTTACTCTTAATCTTTATGTTATATGGTATCAGATTTGCCCATAGATCCTATGGCTACTTCACAAAATTCCAGTAACTTATTTTCACTTGCAAAATAGTCTAGTCCTTCCACCACCATTCAACTACCAAACCTTTTTCTCAAACCTGATAGAAACTCTAGGATTGCATATAGGTGTTCGTAACACAGTGGAATACAATAATAATATAAGGAAGATTTTTTTGTGTTTAAAATTTATTTACATGTCAAAGATCGGATCTAAGACGTACCTGGTGAAGAGAGTCTAGTTTCAAAAATTCTTCGATAGTGCGAAGGCTCTATGACCGATCCTTGCTATCAACTCTTTGATCAATGAAATCCGAGAATAAATTGAACGAAAAAAATTGTGCCGAACCTTTTCTCAAAAATTTCAACTCAAATGTAGAAGAACGAGAAACAATTTTCTTGTAATGTTATTTTTTCTCTTGGCTTTATATTGCACTCTCACTTGCACAAAGTAATTTTTTTCTCAAGAATTACTCCGGCAATATTCTCCATCACCCTTTATATAGCATCACTTATACCCTTTTCCTATTTGGTTGAGATAATAATTTACTTAGGTAAAAGTTTATTCCAAAAATAAACTTGTGTAAACTTTTCCATTGAAAAATTTTAATTCGGCCGATGGCCATGGCTAGTTCTTTTGTGAACTTTCCAATTCTAATCCAACTCAAAATTGAATTCAACTTATCAATATTTTTCTATGCAAAATTTTTAACTCCCATATCAAATGGGTTGAAAGTTGCCGATAGGAGTGTACAAACTGAAAAGAAAAATCGCACCAAGCCGAATATTCAAACCAAACAAATTAAAAACCCCGACTTGATTTGATTTGATTTGGTTTGGTATTGAGTAAAACAATCCGAACCAACCCGACTATCACGACCCAAACTCCCTCCGTATAACGTCGTGACGGCACCTAGTCTCTACGACTAGGTAAGCCTAACAAATTACGGAAAATACAAAACGAAAATAAAACTTGGCAACTAACAGCAGTGGATAACTGAGTAACTAGTAACAATGCCGCTTGGCATGTACAATAACCAATACTCTATAAATACAAAGTCTTCTCAAAACCCAGAACATCATAAGTGACAAGCTACAGAAGAAAACTAGAATCTCTATACACCACAGTCTAATAAAAGAAATACGGAAGGTAAATGATATAGGAGAGAATAGAGGGGGACTCCGAGGTCTGCGGATGTGGCAGATGTACCCTAAAGTCTCCGTACAACAGCAAGCACTCTCAGCTAGTAGCGGGGATGATAAGAAATACCTGGATCTGCACACAAAATATGTGCAGAAGAGTAGCATGAGTACACCACAACGGTACCCAGTAAGTGCCAAGCCTAACCTCGGTCGAGTAGTGACGAGGTCAGGTCAGGCCCACTATTAAATAATAAATAAGGCAGAAGAATATACAGTACAACACACAGGAGTAAACCGCAGGGGATCTCCCGAAATGCCGTCTCGTAGTCCCAAAATGAATATACATGGAGCACTCCCGAGGTACCGCCTCGTAGTCTTAAAAGTAAATATACAGGGAGAACTCCTGAGCTACCACCTCATAATCTCAAAAGTAAATATGTAGGGAGAACTCTCGAGGAACCGCCTCGTAGTCTCAAAACTAAATATGCAGGGAGAACTCCCGAGGAACTGCCTCGTAGTCTCAAAAGTAAATGTACGGGGAGAATTCCCGAGGAATTTCTCGTAGTCTCAAAAGTTGTTTGATAGGAGAACTCCCGAGGAACCGCCTCGTAGTCTCAAAAGTAAACACACAGCTCAAACCGATAAACACAACAGTTAGCATCAAGACGTCTGCAGTTATACTGATAAAGAAAAAGAAAAAGCAGAAAATCAACTAGGCATGCTTCACAGAGTTCAAATGAGCAGTTAAAGAACGTAGATATGCTATATTAGACTAAACAGGATAACTACACATATTGGAATAGCTCAATTAAGAATGAAAATAGACTAATACTCATTTAACGGTATAACTCAAATTTAAGAAAAAACAGGTTGCTACTCAGTAAAATAAATCGGGTTTTACAATAAATAGCTCGTGTACGTATTTGTCACCTCACGTACACGGTGCTCACATATGACAACAGCACCAAATCCTAAGGGGATTTCCTTCAGATAATGTTAGGCAAGACACTTACCTCGAACCAAGCTCAATCAATCAGTAACAATGCCTTTTTCAAAAATATCCGACTCTGAATGGCCCAAATCTAGCCAAAAATAATTACATATCATAAATACAACTATAATAGACTAATCTAATTAATGAAATCAAGACTTTAACAAAAATTCCGAAATTCATCCTAAAAATTCCGAAATCCATCCATCGGGTAAAAGTCCCAAAATACGAACACCCACTCGACCACGCGTTTACCCATACTAAAATTACCAAAATCTGACACCAAATCGCCACTCAACTCCTCAAATTAACTCACCAAATCCCTAACCTCCAACTCTCAATTTCCATCTTAAATACACCCTAACTAGGTGGGAAAATAAATGGGGAAGCAAGATTATTGATCAAAAATAAGCACAATGTACTTACCTCAAGAAATCACTCGAAATGCCTCTCAAAGATTGCCCTAAACCGAGTTTGCAAAGTCCAAAATGACAAAAATCACGAAGCCCTTCGGTTTTAAACACTGCCCAGGCATTTCCGCACCTGCGGAGCCTGGGCTTTGCGCTTTTGCGCAGACCACTTATTCCCCTCTACCTCCAAACCTGCGATGAAGAGTCCGCACCTGCGAGTGCCCGCCTGCGGTAATCTTGTCTGATGTTTTATACATCAATACCACACAAGAGGAGGGATGATTTGTGTTGTGTCCAATTTTTCACATGCACAGATTATAGATGGACCTGGTTCTTCTATGTGTTCCAACTACTATTGTTACGGCATAATAAGTACAGAAAATAAAGAACACAGAGATTTGTACATGGAAAACACCTGGCTCAAAAGGTAAAAAAACCCACGACCTGCTTACCAATAGGATTTTCCCAAAACTCGTTACTAAATCAGTGAGCCAACACAGCATTTACAAAAACTCTTTTGTAAACCTAGGATTACCTCTAATCCCTTGTAGCAAACTAGCCTCTAGCTATTTGCGACAAACTTCAAGTTAACTCTAACTTGAAAATACAAAGTACCTATAATAGACGCATCTAGATTAAGCTGAAAAGGTACAAGTTAAAACCACCAACCACAAATAACTAGACTAAAAGACAACAGTTGGAACTGGTTCTTCTAGCTGGTTCAAGTAGCATCAGATTCGCACACTCAAATATCACTCGAACTGCTTGCAAAATTGCCTCGCTATTTTGCTGTCAATTCTTGCTTAACTTATGCTTTTGTGCATACCTGTACAATAAGAACATTCTGCAATATATAGGAGTTAGTAGATAAAAAATTAACTAGAATCCTAATGCTACTCTTCCTTGGTGGAAGAGTTCTAGTTAAACTCAACTCATAAATCCTTCCTTATCTTAGATATTGTTCTTACTGAATAAAGAGTCCTTCTCCTTATCGTTTTTGCAATCTTTTCAATCAGGAGATATCTCATTCTACCAGAATACGCTTATCCCCTACATGTGCACCTCACGTGCCTTGACTCTGCCGGTGTCTATGTCTACCAGTGATGGGCCTGGTTTATATCTGAGTTACTTTGTCAATCTTCAAAACTATTCTATTTCTTGGGCCAACAAATTCCCCATTTTTGATGATGACAAACTTTGTGCGTCCATAAGCTTAGGCTTGTTTCAACTTAATCCAACATTGACACATATTAGAGTATTAAGAACTTATCATAAAGAACCAGGGTCATTTAGGTTATAAATATCACTTGTTCAGAGCGCATCTTCCCCCTTTTGGCATCATCGAAAAGTTGCAAAACAATGTGTGAGTCCTAGATTTTATAAAAATTACTCATGGCCACTGGGGCAACTACAAATGCATTCATGGATCAATCATCAGTAATCAACTAAGAATTCAAACTACCAAAGAAATAGAGACAGTGCATAAGAACAAGAGCAGCAAATTTCATTGATAGAAAGTACGGTTCTTCCACAATCCACAAAATGAAACAAAAACATTTAAAGCATGAGAAACAAAAAGAAAATGTCGCGAATCTGGGTCACTAAATTTCTAGGCAGGCTAAGCAACTAAGGCTTGGAAGAACTAGGGGCTTCGGTTTTGTCTTGGAGAATATTCAACATATCATGAAGAATTCCCTCATTCTTCTCCCTTTCCTTTGTAAGCTAAACTCTGAGAACATCCCTCTCAGATTCAACCTCAGCCAAACAAGTCTTCAGCCTTGCTATCTCAGCATCCTTTGCCCCACTCTCCTGCACTAGGGCTCTGACCTTGCTGTTTACATGTGTCTTTTTTGATGAACCAGGTTCATTCGGGATGGCATGGATCTCATAATCACAAGCAAGAAGAGTATTGATCCCAAAATGGTCTTTGCTTGTGGCCATCTCCGCCTTCTTAAATGGCACCTTATAATGACCAAGAACATAAGTGAGGATGAAACCATAAGAAATGGCATGGGCTTTGGAGCCATTGACAACTCTGTCCAAAAGTTGAATGATGAACCAAGGCCAGTTTATCTGCCTCACACTGTCCATACACTCTATCAAGACCAAGTCCATGTAATTTACAATATGCCTCCTTTCCTGCCTTGGCAACACGCACTTGTTGATGAATTCAAAGATCACCTTGTGGAGTGGCTTCATTTCACTCTTATAGACTGCCTTGGGCTCACTCTCTTCTGCATTATCACAAAATTTCCTTTTGATATCCAGGCAGTTGGAAGAGAATCCAGACTGGGCCATTTCTACCTAGTATAGTCATCATAGCCTTCAGAGGGTATGCCAAGGATTTCACCCAGTTCTTTAGCATCAAAAGACATTTGGACCCCTTTCACTAGGCTGGTGACTCTGCCTTCCTTGACCTCAGCATTGGCCATGAATTTCACAATCTCAGTCCTAGCCAGTCTCTCATCCAACTGAAGGACCATGTCCTTCCACCCCTGTATCTCAAGGTTCTCCAGCAGCAAAATCATTCCTTCTTCTTCCAAGTCCTTCAACAATCTCCCCTTCAGAATTGTTCTTTTACCAAACTTTGCCAGCTTATCCTTCTCACCATCAGACACATCCTCCTCTTCACCACTCAAATCATCTTCTTCAGTAATTTTCACTTGCTTGACTTTCACTGCAGACCTGGTTCGTTTAGCCAAGATAGACTGTTCAGCAAACTTAGAATTTGATGAAGACTTCTTTGAGGAAGTCTTGGCTTTCTTTGGCTTAGGGGTCTGAACCTATACCTCTGCCACTTTTTCACTTTGATGGACCAAGTCCATCTCATACAACTCAACAGCCTCAACAGGCTCAACCACTTTTTCTTTCCCTTTATCCACCCTTTTCTTCTTACTCTCCTCTAAAGCTTTTTGCAACTCCTCCCCACTCTACTTTAGCTCGCTCCTTTTAGTTCTTCCTCTTGGAAGAGGAATATCAGAGGTCTCAGAAGGAGCAACTTTCCATTTCTTGTTGGCTCTTGCTGTCCCAGAGGTTGTAGCTTTAGGAGTTCTTTTCTTCTTGGGTTGGTAACTGTCACTTAACTTTTTCAAGATATCAGCTAGGGTTTCCTCAGCAGATGAACCAGGTTCGTCTGCTTGCTTTCAAAGATTTACTAGCCCTCCAACGGCTTCTCCTGATCCACTTCCCCCCTATGTGCCTGCCACCTTCTTCCTCCTTCTCTGGCTCAACTCCAAAAATAGCCATTCTAAAAGATTCAGAGGTGGGTGAAGAATCTACCACTTCTTTCCCTTTTCCCCTCTCTTCACTCCCTACTCCATCTCTCTTTTTCTTTTTCAATTTTGTTTTTACCAACTCTCCTTGTCTCACACATTTCCACATCTATCACAGACCTAACCAGGATGAATCTAGTTTCTAAATTTTAAGCGATCTCAAAAATAACCTCAGATGAAAGTTTTGGGATAGAAGTTACCTGTTCAGAAATCGAATGACCCAGTTTCTTCCTCCTCAGTCGCTGATTTAAAGAAATCATTCGAATTTTGTGAGTTTTGGGCTTGGTTTTCTTGAAGCTGGGCATTTAATTTTCGAGATAAAGCACTGCTGGCCACTATTTTTCTAGCAAGCATTTTGACTCTCCTTTTTCTAGGTTGGGGGGTAGAACTAGGTTTAGGGGTTGTAGAAGAAGAGGAAGGAGTAGGGGTGGAGGAGTACTAGGGTTATTCCAGGGGTTAAACATTTTGGTTATTGTTTTGTGATGAAAGAAAAATCTTGGATTGAATTCGAAGGCAAGGAGAGAAGAAAGGGTTTCGACGGTTTTTCAGAAATAATGAAAAATTTGCAGAGTTGATGATGAGGGATTTAGAGGAGAAGTGTAATTAATACACAACGGCAGCTTTTTATGGTAAATTAGAAATCTAATCACTCTGCAATTTTCAGTTTGGAATGGTGGTTACAGCTCCCCTAGAATCTAGGTGTTTTAATTCGGTGAGGATTATTTTGTTGAAACGGAACTGGTTCAAATCTTTATTGGATAGGCTTTGGAAGATATTGGACTTGGGTAGAGTTCTGATCATGATTTAAATATTAGTATTCAAAATGTGCACAGTGTAGAACACATACCTCGTTTTTCAGATGAACCAGGTTCTTCACTAAGAATTCTCTCAACCATGTATCAATTTGCAAACATAGAGAAAATTTCATTAGAGACCAGTGATTCATATTAAAACATGGCATAAGAGTATACTATTTACAGTATGAGACTGAGCAACAATTAATCTGGTTATTTACACAAGTTCCAGATTTTCTAACCAAATTTGTTTTTTTTCATTTTTTGTTTTTTTTCTTTTTATTTTCATGTACAATCTGAACTGGTTCACTTAGTTGATCTTAATCATCCCTAATTCTAACATGTTCCTTTCAAAATACTCTCTACTTAGTGCTTTTGTAAAGATGTCAGCAATCTGTTTATCAGTAGCACAAAACTCTATAGTGATCAATCCCTTCTCATAATTGTCCCTTAAAAAGCGATGTCTAACATCTATGTGCTTTGTTCTTTTATGATGAACGAGGTTCTTTGTCATAATAATAGCACTAGTGTTATCACAAAAGATAGGGATACATCCAACATCAATTCCAAAATCCCTCAATTTCTTTTTAATCCACAATAGTTGAGCACAACATGGGGCTGCAGCCATATACTCAGCCTCAGCAGTAGATAAGGCCACAGAATTCTTCTTTTTAGTGGCCCAAGACACAAGGCATAAGACAAGAAAGTACGCCATACCTGAGGTGCTCTTTTTCTCCACTAGAAAACTTGTATAGTCAGCATCAGCATATCCCACAATATTAAAATTACTATATTTTGGATACCAAAGACAAAGATTAGTGGTGCCTTTTAGGTATCTCAAGATTCTCTTTACAACAGTCAAGTGAGATTCCTTTGGATTTGCCTGAAATCTTGCACAAAGTCCTACACTGAAAACAATGTCAGGTCTACTAGCAGTGAAATACAATAATGAACCAATCATTCCCCTATACAACTTCTGATCAACAGATGAACCAGGTTCATCTATATCCAACTTTGTGGCTGTTGCAATAGGAGTGTCGATTTCTTTGGAATCTTCTATTTTAAACCTTTTAAGCAACTCTTTTACATACTTCTGCTGATGGATCATAGTTCCATTTGAATTTTATTTAATTTGTAAGCCTAAAAAGAAATTAATCTCACCCATCATGCTCATTTCAAATTCACCCCCCATTAGTTTAGAAAATTCTTTACTTAGTTTATCAGTAGTTGCTCCAAAGATTATGTCATTTACATATATCTGAACTACCAAGAGATCTTTACCTTTTTCTTTCAAGAACAAAGTGCTGTCAATTTAAACTCTCTTGTAGTTGTGCTCAAGTAAAAACTTTGATAATCTTTCATACCATGCTCTTGGAGCTTGCTTGAGTCCATAGAGTGCTTTGTCAAGTTTGTACACATGATCAGGATTTTCCTTGTTCTCAAACCCTGGAGGTTGCTTGACAAATACTTCTTCCTTCAAATAGCCATTTAGGAAGGCACTCTTGACATCCATCTGGTGAAGGGTGAATTCCATGTAGGCATCAAGGGCTATGATGAGCCTTATAGCATCTAGCCTTGCCGCTGGGGCAAACGTTTCATCATAGTCTATGCCTTCCTCGTGACTATATCCTTGAACCACCAATCTTGTTTTGTTTCTTATAACGGTTCCATCTTCATCAAGTTTGTTTCTGAAGACCCACTTAGTGCCAATTACTGATTTATCGAAGGGTCTTGGTACCAGATGCCAAACTTGACTCCTTTCAAATTGGTTGAGTTCACCTTGCATTGCATTTACCCAGTCTGCATCCTGCAAAGCTTCAGCAATATTTTTAGGTTCGATAAGAGATAAGAAAGCATCAAAAGTACAAAGATTCTTTAAAAAAGATCTGGTTTTGATTCCAGAGGTTGGATCAGTGATGATGTTCTCTATAGGATGAGAACTTTGATATCTGTAAGGTTTCACAACCAACTGGTTACCCCTTGATGTTCCCTCAATGTTTTGTTGTTGTGGAACAGGTTCAGGTACAGGTTCCACTAAAGTTTGAGAATTGTTTTGTTCTATTCCCCCTGTCATGTTGCCGGGGATAGATGAACCTATTCAATCACCTGTTCCTTCCTCCAGAGATGCTTCAGTCTGGGCTGTGATTTCATTTAAGTGTTTAACCAGCCCAATTGCTTCATCATCATGTTCCTGTCTCTCAAAAAGAATATTAGTTTCATCAAAAACCACATGTACACTTTCTTCAACACATATAGTTCTTTTGTGATAAACTTTATAAGCTTTACTATGTAAAGAATATTCCAAGAATACTCCCTCATCACTTCTGGGATCAAACTTACCTAGGGAGTCCTTACCATTGTTGTACACAAAGCACTTGCATCCAAATGCCCTAAGATAGGATATGTTTGGTTTTANATTCTCCCTCATCATTTCTGGGATCAAACTTACCTAGGGAGTCCTTACCATTGTTGTGCACAAAGCACTTGCATCCAAATGCCTTATGATGGGATATGTTTGGTTTTATCCCTTTAAGTAACTCATAGGGAGTCTTCTCTACTAGAGATCTTGTCATGCACCTATTTATGATATAGCATGCAGTATTTACAGCTTCTGTCCAGAAGCTATGGTGCAGCTTACCAGAAAGAAGCATAGTCCTAGCCATATCTTCAAGAGTCCTATTCTTTCTTTCTACTACTCCATTTTGTTGTGGAGTTCTATGGGCAGAAAAATTATGATCTATGCCATGCACATCACAAAATTTAGCGAATTTAGCATTTTCAATTCAGTACTATGATCAGACCTAATTGATGCAAGTTGATTTCCTAATTGTTTCTGCATTTTTCTAACAAAGAAAGTGAACATGCCAAATGCTTCATCTTTAGATGTTAAAAACAGTGTCCAGGTAAACCTAGAATAATCATCAACAAGCACCATCACATATCTCTTACCACCTATACTTAATGTTCTCATTGCACCATAGAGATCCATATGAACCAGTTACATCGTTCTGGTAGTACTTACCACTTTTTTGCATTTAAAAGAGGATCTTACTTGCTTCCCCCTCACACAAGCGTCACAAACTTTGTCTTCTTTGAACTTAATGTTAGGCACTCCTATCACCAAGTCCTTGGAGACTAATTTGTTGAGTTGACTTAGACTTTCATGTCCAACCCTCTTATGCCAAATGAGGGGATCACTATCCAGCCCACTTAAGCAAGTTAGTTCATTCTCTGAGAGAGTGGACAGATCTATCTATCTATCTATCTATATATATATATATATATATATATATATATTATTCACTCTTTTACCCTGCAAAACAATCTTGTCAGTGATAAAATTTATCACAAAATATTTAGTAGAGGTGAATGCTACCAAGTTACCTCTATCACAAAATTGTGACACACTGATTAGGCTATACTTCAAGCCGTCTATCAAGTAGACATTCTCAATGGAATGAGAGTCATCCTTACCTACCTTACCAACCCCAATGATTTCACCTTTCTTTCCATTTTCAAATGAGACATTTCCTCCTTTGAGGTCCTCAAGTGAAAGGAACCGGTCCTTGCTTCTTGTCATATACTTTGAGCAGCCACTGTCCATGTACTATATTTGGCTTCTCCCCTTCACTTGAACCTACAAAAGGAAATTAGGGGTTAGTCTTAGGAACCCAAACTAGTTTGGGTCCCTTTCTATAAGCAAAAGGATGAATTAAATTCTTTTTATCCAACTTGGTAACCAATTCTTCCCTTGAACAAATTTTTTGTTCTTTTGACTGGCCCTTTCTTTTGCATTACATTCACTTTTATAGTGACCAGTCTTACCACAGCGAGTACAAATCTTTTTCTCAGGAAGAGTGGGGTACTTTCTTTTAGGATCCCACTTAGGTAGTTGATTCCCAAAGCCAAGTCCTCTTCTATTGCTACTGTGATGTTCCTGTAGCCATGACAAAGCATCGGAGGACCTGTTCCATTTACTAGTTCTCTCTAGTTCATGCTTGACCTTGCCTAGATCCTCTTTTAGCACTCTTACCTGCCCATCCTTCCTATACAACTCATCTTTCAGTTTTCCTACATTTTCTTCTAAAGTGAGTTGTGTGCAATCAGTTGTCTTCTTACTGGTTCCTAGTTTCCGTTTTAGATTTTCAGATTTTAAATCAAGAATATTTGCTTCAAATGTATGAACCTGGTTCTTCAAAGCAGTATTTTCACTCACAGTCTCACTAACTCTGAGTTCCAGGTTCTTACATTTTGATTTTAAAATCACACAATCCTTAGACAGTTGTTCTTTTTCTTTATTTATTACCTTAGATTCATCCATGAAATCTAGCAATAATTCAGAGAGTTTTTCTTTAGACAAAAATGTAATCTTGTCTTTGAGATGAATTATACTTACCTCAGATTCCTCATGAGATTCCCCATTTGATTCTCCAATTGCCATAAGTGCTTGTTCATCTCCATCTTCATCATCTGATTCCTCATTTGAACTTTCTTCCCAAGCAGCAACCATAGCCTTTGTTAATCCTTTGTTCTTCTTGGGATGAACTTGTTCCTTCTCCCTTTTCCTTTGTCCAGATCTTTCCTTCTTCCATTCAATTTCCAACTGAGGGCAGTTCTTGATATGATGATCAGTCTTCCCATACTTGTAGCAGTGCTCATTGGTCGTTTTTTCAGGAACCCTTACTTTGTTGTAATTTTCACCTTTTAAAGAACCTTTTTCTCTCATAAGGTATTTCTTGAAGTCCTTTGTGATCATAGACATTTCATCTTCCTCCAGATCAGCACCTTTAATGATTCTGAGTGTCAGGCTCATTGTTTTCTTGGGCACATCCATCTTCATGGTCTACCTTCTAAGTTCATAGGCAGCGAAATTTCCAATTAGCTCATCCAGTTTAAGAGTTGCAATGTTCTTAGATTCCTGAATTGCAGTGATTTTGCTTTCCCAAGAAACTGGTAGAACCCTAGTCAGAATCTTCTCAACTTTTGTCTTCTTCAAGAAGAGTCTTTCCAAGAGACTTCAGTTCATTAGTCACTGTGGTGAACCTTGTATACATCTCTTGGATAGTCTCTCTTTCCTTCATAGAGAAACTCTCATATTGAGAATATAGTAAAGTACCTATGGACCTCTTTACCTGAGCAGTTCCTTCATGAGCCACTTTCAAGGTGTCCCAAATTTCCTTAGCAGTAGTACAACTTTGAATTCTGTTGTACTCGTCTTGACCAAGTCCACACACAAGCCATTTCTTGGCCTTAGCGTTCTTCTCCCACTTTCTCAAGTCCTCAGCAGTGCAGTCAGCTCTTGTCTTTAGCACATCTACTCCTTCAGCATTCTTCTTCATGGTAGCTAAAGGACCATCAGTAACAATGTCCCACAGCTCGTAGTCTTCTCCAATTATGTGGTCTCTCATTCTGTTCTTCCACCAGGAGTAGTACTGGCCATTGAAGAGTGGAGGCCTAGCAGTTGACTGTCCTTCCCAATTCCCAGGTGGTGCACTCATATTGATCTTCTCCTACGGTATTAGCCTCTTCAAGAATAACCCGCTCTGATATCAATTGATGTTTTATACATTGATACCACACAAGAGGGGGGTGATTTGTGTGGTGTCCAATTTTTCGCTGGCACAGATTATAGAAGGACCTGGTTCTTCTATGTGTTCCAATTACTACTGTTGCAGAATAATAAGTACATAAAATAAAGAACATAGAGATTTTTACGTAGAAAACACCTAGATCAAAAAGTGAAAAAATCACGACCAACATCCCAGTAGGATTTTCCCAAAACTCTTTACTAAATCAGTGAGCCAACACAACATTTACAAAAACTCTTTTGTAAACCTAGGATTACCTCTAATCCCTTGTAGCAAACTAGCCTCTAGCTATTTGCGATAAACTTCAAGTTAACTCTCTGAAAAGGTACAAGTTAAAACCACCTACCACAAATAACTAGACTAAAAGACAACAGTTGGAACTAGTTCTTCTAGCTGGTTCAAGTGGCTCCAGATTCGCACACTCAAATATCACTCGAACTGCTTGCAAAATTGCCTCGCTATTTTGCTCTCAATTCTTTCTTAACTTCTGCTTTTGTGCGTACCTGTACAATAAGAACATTCTGCAATATATAGGAGTTAGTAGATAAAGAATTAACTAGAATCCTAATGCTACTCTTCCTTGGTGGAAGAGTTCTAGTTAAACTTGACTCATAAATCCTTCCTTATCTTAGATATTGTTTTTATTGAATAAAGAGTGCTTCTCCTTATCGTTTTTGCAATCTTTTCGATCAGGAGATATCTCATTCTACCATAATACGCTTATCTCCTGCATGTGCACCTCACGTGCCTTGACCCTGCCAGTGCCTATGTCTGCCAGTGATGGACCTGGTTCATATATGAGTTCCTTTGTAATCTTCAAAACTATTCTCTTTCTTGGGCCAACACTGTCCGCTTTTGCGGTCTTACTTCGCACCTACGATCAGACTTGCGCATCTGCGGGCATCGCAGATGCGGCCTTTTCCACACACCTGCGACCCCTAACAAGTCCACCCAACTCCGCTTCTGCACCATATTGCTCGCACCTGCGGGCAGCCTTGCGTAGGTGCGAGTACACCAGAACCATCCGAAAATAACCCGAGGCCCCGGGGACCTCAACCAAACATACCAACAAGTCCTAAAACACCATGCGAACCTAGTCGAGCCTTTAAATCACATCGAACAATTCTAAAAACATGAATTACAACTCGATTCAAGCCTAATGAACTTCAAAGTTTCAAACTTCCACAACCGATGTCGAAACCTATCAAACCACGTCCGATTGATCTCAAATTTTGCCCACAAGTCATATTCGACATTATGGACCTACTCCAACTTTCGGAATCGAAATCCCACCCTGATATCAAAAAGTCCACTACCGGTCAAACTTCCCAAAAATTTAACTTTCACCATTTCAAGCCTAATTTAGCTACGGACCTCCAATTCACATTCCGGACACACTCCTAAGTCCAAAATCACCCAATGGAGCTAACAGAAACAATGAAATTCCATTCCAAAGTCGTCTTCATACAGTTCCAACTACGGTCTAAATCTTAAGACTTATGCTTCCGTTTTAGGGACTAAGTATCCCAATTCACTCTGAAACCACAACAACAACCTCCCAGCAAGTCACATAAGTAGAAAAAGGTACGGGAAAAGCAGTAAATAGGGGATCAGGGCTAATACACTCAAAACGATTGGCCGGGTCGTTACACCGACATATAAATATATAATTGTTTTATATACTTTTAAGATTTTATATAGAATTTTCTTTAAAAGATGTCTAGAAATATTTGGGATTCTTTTGCGGTATATAAATTCTAATAGAATAAGAAGTGCTCTATATTTATTGACCTTAAATAATGGGTTGTATGATCACTTTTTTATCAAGAGTTACTGAAATGTGTCTGTCTCTTTCTTCTTCCATATTCATATCATATGTTAAGATTTATTAAATTCTTATATCTTTTTTGAATGTGAAATGATTATTAATATTTAGGTATCATATTTATGTTTATGTTTAATTACTAAATTTGGTTAACCTGAAAGTGTACATCAAATAAAATTATTGTCATACGACTTAAATAAAAAACTATTATGTGTTTCTAATAGAATTCTCCCATAGGAATATTTTACTCAATAATATGTTTGTCAAATTTTTATATTTTTACTAAATATATATTTACTTATCAATTATATAATAAAATAATATTGAAATAATATTTAAGTAACAAAAAAACCGACAAAACCGAACCAATCCAAACCGATATAGTTGGTTTGTTTGGTTTTGTCACGACCCAAAAGTCCCACCACAGGCGTCGTGATGGCACCTAGTCTCTAAGACTAGGTAAGCCGATTTCAATTATATTTTTGGAGCCATTTTGTTTTAATTAAATAAGTAACCAAAACTAACGACGGAACAAATATGAATGTACAACCTCCCAAGATTTGTAGTACTGAGTCACATACTCTAACTGAATGCATGGAATGATCACGAGGACCAAATATACAATACTATTTGGTTAAAAATTAATAGTACAATGAAATGAAAAGACTCCAAGGAACTGCGACGACCAAGCAGCTCTACCTTGAATCCTTATGATCCCGCTTTAACTCTTCTCAAGTCCAATAACTCCAATACCTGGTTCTGCACAAAAATATGTAGAAGTGTATTATGAGTACACCACGGTCGGTACCCAGTAAGTATCAAGAAGAACCTCAGTGGAGTAGAGACGAGGTACAGTCAAGATACTCACTAGTCTAATAGCCTGTGCAATATAATATATAAAATAATAGGAAGCAGTTAACAATAAGGGCAACATAAAATAACTAGTAATATGCACAACAGACAACAAGAATACCATTAATATCGCTCAATAATTAATAAATACAATTACATACAATAAATCAAATCCTTCAAATAAATGTCTTTCACATATAATTTTTTCAAATAACTCTCTTTCAAATATAATTTTCTCAAATAATTACCTTTCAAATATAATTTTTTCATATAATACCTTCTACATAAAAATCCTTTAAAATAAATATTTTGAATATAATTCTTTCAATTAAAAAGTCACTATGTGACACCTCATTTCATAATCATAAAATTACGGGTCTCAGCCCATTTCCATATTTTTCGTAAACACGGGTCTCAATCCATTTTTCATATTTTCACGGCACCTCGTGCCCTCATTTCACATCACAACTGCACAGACAATTCATGTGCCAAATATCATTAGCATTTAATCACAGCACCTTGTGCATACAATTCATATCACAACTGCATGGACAATTCTCGTGCCAATATCCTCATTATTTACTCATAGTACCTCGTGTCCACATTTCATTTTATAATTCGCCTGGCAATAGCCACATGCTCTCAGTTTCAACATAAATCAGATTGTCATCAATTTATCAACAATAAGAAAAATTGCACAAGGTATAAAAATAAACAAAAGAATATCACAACATCACATGAAAATCATCAACCCCACAACCCCACATTATCACATATCGTCCCTGACAATAGCCACCCTTATCGCTCTTGTTGCCACCCTTATGTAACGATCCGGCCGGTCGTTTTGAGAGTTATAGCCCCGTTTTCCCCATTGCTACTTCTTTTTGTGTTATTCAGATATATTATATTATATCGGGTTAGTTGTTTTGGGACCGGAGTGGTTTTAGAGTGAATTGAGACACTTAGTCTCTTAAGTAGAAACTTAAGTTGGAAAAGTCAACTAGATGTTGACCTATGTGTAAACGATCTCGGATTTGCATTATGATGGTTATGTTAGCTCCGTTAGGTGATTTTGGACTTAGGAGTACGTCCAGAATTTGATTTGGAGATCCGTGGTAGAATTAGGCTTGAATTGGCAAAATTAGCAATTTGGCGATTTCGGTCAGCAGTGGAAAATTTGATATCGGGGTCGGAATAGAATTCCGGAAGTTGGAGTAGGTTCGTAGTGTCATTTTTGAAGTGTGTGCAAAATGTGAGGTAATTCGGACGTGGTTTGGTTGGTTTCGACATCGGTTGCCGAATTTGGAAATTTAGAAGTTCTTAGGGTTGAATCCGAGGGTAATTTAGTGTTTGGATGTTGTTTTAAGTGATTCGAAGGTTAGACTAAGTTTTTATGTTGATATATAACTTGTTGGTATTTTTGGTTGAGGTCCCGAGGGCCTCGGGGTGATCCCGGGTGGTTAACAGATTTGTCGAAGTTTGAATTTGCAATTGGAGCTGCTGCTTCTGCTATTTCCGCACCTGCAGAAGGAAAGGTCACAGGTGCGAGGCCGCAAGTGTGTGTGGGTAGTGCGCAGGTGCGGATGATGCTGGGCTAGGAAGGTTGCGCAGGTGTCAGTTGGAGGTCGCATCTGCGAGCCCGCATGTGCGAAACCTGGGGCGCAGATGCGGAAAGGGGAAATGTTGGGCATGCTTCGTAGAAGCGGAGGAAACGCGCAGGTGCACCTTTGCAGGTGCGATGGGTTTGCTGCAGATGTAGAGTCTGGGCGGATAAGTGAGTTTTGCAGTGCGGCTCCTTGGACCGCAGGTGCGGTCACGCGGGTGCGAGTAAATGGCCGCAGGTGCGAGAAGCCTGGGCAGAGGGTACATATTGCACACTTCGCGAATTTTGGTGCATTCTTCACCATTTCTATTCGGTTTTTGGAGATTTTGGGAGATATTTGAAGAGGGAATGAAGGGTGTTTCGTTGAGTAAGTTACTTGATCCCTAATACTTGTATATATGGTGATTTGTCGTTGTTTAATCATTGTAATTAGTAAAAATGAGGGGTTAGGGCTTGGAATATTTGGAGAGTAATTTAAGGATTTGAAGGATCAAACGATGTCGGATTTTGATGAATTTGGTATGGTTAGGTTCGTGAGTGAATGAGATTTCTAGTTTAGTAAATTTTTTTAGATTTGGAGACGTGGGCCCGAGGGCCGGGTTTGAGCCAATTTCGGGTTTTGGTCTTATTTTGTAACCTTCTTGTGGAATTCATGCCATTAGCATATATTGATGGAATTGTACTGATTGTGGATAAAGTTGGAGCATTTGGAGGCCGAGTCCAGAGGCAAGAGCATTACGGGGTAGAGATTTGACCGGTTTGAGGTAAGTAACGATTGTAAATATAGCCCTGAGGATACAAAACCCCGGATTTTGTATCATTCTACTATTATTAGTGACGCACATGCTAGGTGACGGGCGTGTGGGCATGCACTGTTGGGGATTGGGACTTGGTCCGTCCCGTTGCAACTGTAAAGTTGCATACTTTGTTGAAACTATATGATACTTATATGTTTTATCAAGAGTTTCTGTAAATTGGGCTGAATGCCATGTTTGGGCCTTGCGCCAGTGCTGTTTGGACCCTTAGGGGCTTGTTCTTACTATCCTATCATTGTTTTCGATTGAAAAATCTATATTCAGTCATGGTTATACTTGTTTACCGCATAACTCAGTTTTATGACTTTATTTTGATGTATATAAATATTTTTGGGCCGAATGCCCTGTTTTACTGAAATGCCCGAGGGGCTTGAGAGGTTTATGACTGAGTGAGGTCGAGGGCCTGATTTGTGAGGATGAATGTGGATCGGGGATGCCCGCCTGTAGCATACTTTATTATTATAGCACGTGAGTTGTCCGTGCAACACGTGAGTTGTCCGTGCAGATTATAGCGCTTGGGCTGAAGGAGCCCCTCCGGATTCTGTACACACCCCCAGTGAGCGCAGGTACCTACTGAGTGTGAGTAACGAGTGCTTAGTGACTGGGATGCATGAGTGATTGTGAGGTATGCCCGAGTGGCACGAGTGACTGTGAGGTTTGCCCGAGGGGCTGTATATGAGTGATGTTTTGCCTGGGGGCTGTTTATGATTTCATCATTTTTGCTCACATTTGCATTTCTTTGTGTTTGAAAATTGTTGAAAAACATCTTTAAATGATTTTTACTGGAACTGGGTTTAAATGAGATGATTGATTCAAATCTTGATTTTTAAAAGCATGTTGTATTTTACTAAGATTTCCTGATATGAACGTTATATGCTTTATTGCTCGTCATTACTGCTCAGTCTTTATTTATTATTGTTACTTACTGAGTTGGTGTACTCACGTTACTCCCTGCACCTTGTGTGAAGATTTAGGTATAGCTGGACGTGGTAGCGGTTATTGATTGTTCTAGTGGCAGATTTTATTGGAAATAGCAAGGTAGTTGTTTGGCGATCGCAGACCCTGCTCTTCTCCCTCTTATCTTCCTCTAGAGGTATTTAGATATTTTTCAGGCTGAGTTAGCCTTGATATTGTTAGACATATTGTAGTAGATCCTCATGACTAGTGACACCCCGATGTCGGGCTTTTCCTTCCGCACTTTTATTTTGATTGGAACTCCTTTACGAAGGTTTTTATGTTAAATAACATTGAGATTATCTTTGAAATGAAAATATCGATTTGTTTTGGAAATAAGTCGGCTTGCCTAGTTCCACGATAGGCGCCATCACGACAGGGATTGGTTTGGGTCGTGACACCTTATCACTCCTATAATAGCTTCACTTATCCCTCCGCCCTGACAATATCAATAGCCATCTTTATCGCTCTTATAGCCATCCTTATCGCTTCTATAACCACCCTTATCTCTCCTATAGCCACCCTTATCACTCCGTCCGGACAATATCCCAACACACATAACAACAGTGAAATGCCTCCCGTATGTCCACATAATATCAACAGTGAAATGCCACCCTTATATCCTCAAAATAATAACTCAACTAACACAACAATTTACACGGAATATTATCACGACAACGTAACTAAATCAATTAATTTCACAACAAATAGCTCAAGGCTCCACACAATATATATAAAACCTCAAAAACAATCAACAGAAATAGAAAATAATCAGCATAGGGCAACACCTTCATTAATTCAAATTTTGATAATTATATTAACACTTCTTCTTAAGCTTGCTTAATTAATTATTTGCATAGGGAAAATCCATAATGAAATTAAATTCCAGAAATATCAAACCATCAAACTCACGGAATTCACATAAATATACAAGTTATAATTACATCAAATTGTCATATAAAAACAAATTCAATAAATGTGATTTGAGGCATGGAAAATAGATGATTCAATAAATGCCAATAATTATCCAATTTACTACACAATATGCCCAAGACTTTAACTCAATAAATTTTGTACATACAAACCCGAGTACGTACTCGTCACCTCGCGTACACAACTTTTTACATTTCACAAATGGCACATAAGACTCGATACCTAAGGGGTAATTCCCCCACTCAAAGTTATGTAAGATACTTACCTTCTGAACTTCGGCCGATATTCCAAAATAGCTTTCTCACTTGAATTGACCTTCGGATGGCTCCAATCTTTCTTGAGCCTTCCTTACATTACTACGAGATTCCGAAAATCCTAGAAACTTCAATCTATTTAGAAACATAACAAAAATGAACCATAATTAGGAAGCTTTTCATGGTTTTAGCTCATTTGAGCATTTTATAAAATACTAGGTGTGCAAATTTGGTTACAAGGTTCTTCTACAAGATTTCCTTCATTCCACAACCCAATCTTTACTTATTTGATCTCAACAATCTTCCCACGAACCTTATTGGTACAAGCATATATACATAATACTCTTACACCCAAGAATCATACTGCCAATCACCAATCTTTTACCCCAAACTCGAAATTGAAGACTAGGGGTTGAATCTTACCTCTTAGATGAAGATCTTGTGATTAACTTCCTTGATTCTTGAAGATTGGATGACTAGAATGTTAGGTTCCCTCCTTCTCTCTCTAAAATGTTCTTGTATCTCTCTAAAACCCTTAGCAAAACACCCCAAAATAAGCCCCAAAGGTTATTTATTAAAATGGGATCGGGTTATGAAAATAAAAAAATTAACCCTCCGAAAGCAGGTCTGCGGTCGCATAATGGACCGCAGAATGGGTATGCGGGCCGCACAATGGTCACAAAAATCGGTGCTCGGAATTGGGCTGTTCTGGTCCATTTTGCGACTAGTTTGCAGTCGCAGAAGTAGTTTCGCGATCGCATAACTATTCTGCTATCGCAGAATCACATTTTTCCAGCCTTTGGTAATTTGGTCATAACTTCTTGTAGGAATGTCCAAATGACGAACGGTTAGAAGCGTTAGAAACTTGACTCAACAATCTTTCATTGGATAGGTAATACACCATATAAAACTTCGTATCATGACAGTTATGCTCATTTGAAATTAGGTCTTGTGCGAACTCACTTGAAACTTTAGTCTATTATGAAATTTCCAACTTCTACATTCAATGCCGAAACCTATCGAATCAAGTCCGATTGACCTCAAATTTTGCACACAAGTCATAAATGACATAACGGACCTTTTACAATTTCCAGAATCGGATTCCAAAATCGTTATCAAAAATTCAACCTTCGATCGAACTTTCCGAAAATCGTTTATTTTCCAACTTTCGCCAAAATGCGTCGAATTGTCCTACAGACTTCCAAATCCAAATTTGGACGTATGCCTAAGTCTGAAATCACTATACAAAGCTATTGTATCATCAAAATTCCATTCCGGGATTGTTTGCTCAAAAGTCAACTCTCCAGTCGACTCTTTCCATTTAAGTTTCTAAATAAGAATTGTTCTTTCAATTTATTTTCGAATCTTCCGAAAATCAAACTCGACCATATCCGAGGGTCATAATACATATTACGAAACTGCTCAAGACCTTAAGTCACTTAACGGGGCATTAATTCTTAAAACAATAAGTCGGGTCATTACATTCTCCACCTCTTAAACATACGTTTGTCCTCGAATGTGCCAAGAATCTTTCTGAGGACATTAAATTACTGAGTGTATTCTTACACACATACTCGTGGGTGATTCTACATTCCGCAATTTTACATGGGTCCGAAAACACAATCTCAGTTGAGATTATTTCTTTTATCCATACTTATAAACTTTAAAACCAATTTCTTACACTCCAAACATTTTCAAAATACCTGATTTTCACATCAACGCACGATGTTACTCTCAACTGGCTATAGCAAATCGTGTATACGCACACATCAACTTTCTTGATAGTGTTGAAGTACTTCGAAATTTTTTCGGGGTGTTACATTCTCCCCCACTTAGGATCATTCGCCCTTGAATGAGAAGTAGAGTCCGCCCTCAAACACATAACATAACTTATCTCTTCTTTCGCACGTCTCAATCCCCCAAATTTTACTAACTCCCAATTTTTTCAGAAATTTCGGCAGAGTCTCCCCTGTAATTGGGCCTATCCACCTGGCAGAGCAACACCAAAACAACTCCTAACAACACATCCACAACCCAACAAAGCACCACAATGTATATATCAATAATACTAATCTTAGTATTGCAAGCACTGCATTATCATAATGATATCTCGACATGAAACACATCATATGTATGCCCATAACCACATCTCTGGTCTTAATAGTTGTTCATAATCGATTACAACATCACCAATTAACCTCATGTTAACAAAAATCTCGTTCCAACCCTCCACTTTAGTAACAACGAGACACGAGGCATGAATACCTCATAATTATTTACCCAAATTAACGAGTCACATTTTTATGCCACCCGGGCACTCACCTCGTAAGCTAAAAATCCATAAATACAACACGAATTTGGAAAATTATGCACAAAGAAATTCATACAGGAATTTTTAAATAAGCCTAACAGGTATGACTCCCTATAAGTACTATGGTAAAAATTTAATTTCACAAAGGAGAATTTAAACACATAAATTTTCATCAAAAGGATCTTGTCCTTATATAACTTCCATCGTGGCTCGTGGCCTAGTTTAAACATATCCAATNATCATGACAGTTATGCTCATTTGAAATTAGGTCTTGTGCGAACTCACTTGAAACTTTAGTCTATTATGAAATTTCCAACTTCTACATTCAATGCCGAAACCTATCGAATCAAGTCCGATTGACCTCAAATTTTGCACACAAGTCATAAATGACATAACGGACCTTTTACAATTTCCAGAATCGGATTCCAAAATCGTTATCAAAAATTCAACCTTCGATCGAACTTTCCGAAAATCGTTTATTTTCCAACTTTCGCCAAAATGCGTCGAATTGTCCTACAGACTTCCAAATCCAAATTTGGACGTATGCCTAAGTCTGAAATCACTATACAAAGCTATTGTATCATCAAAATTCCATTCCGGGATTGTTTGCTCAAAAGTCAACTCTCCAGTCGACTCTTTCCATTTAAGTTTCTAAATAAGAATTGTTCTTTCAATTTATTTTCGAATCTTCCGAAAATCAAACTCGACCATATCCGAGGGTCATAATACATATTACGAAACTGCTCAAGACCTTAAGTCACTTAACGGGGCATTAATTCTTAAAACAATAAGTCGGGTCATTACATTCTCCACCTCTTAAACATACGTTTGTCCTCGAATGTGCCAAGAATCTTTCTGAGGACATTAAATTACTGAGTGTATTCTTACACACATACTCGTGGGTGATTCTACATTCCGCAATTTTACATGGGTCCGAAAACACAATCTCAGTTGAGATTATTTCTTTTATCCATACTTATAAACTTTAAAACCAATTTCTTACACTCCAAACATTTTCAAAATACCTGATTTTCACATCAACGCACGATGTTACTCTCAACTGGCTATAGCAAATCGTGTATACGCACACATCAACTTTCTTGATAGTGTTGAAGTACTTCGAAATTTTTTCGGGGTGTTACATTCTCCCCCACTTAGGATCATTCGCCCTTGAATGAGAAGTAGAGTCCGCCCTCAAACACATAACATAACTTATCTCTTCTTTCGCACGTCTCAATCCCCCAAATTTTACTAACTCCCAATTTTTTCAGAAATTTCGGCAGAGTCTCCCCTGTAATTGGGCCTATCCACCTGGCAGAGCAACACCAAAACAACTCCTAACAACACATCCACAACCCAACAAAGCACCACAATGTATATATCAATAATACTAATCTTAGTATTGCAAGCACTGCATTATCATAATGATATCTCGACATGAAACACATCATATGTATGCCCATAACCACATCTCTGGTCTTAATAGTTGTTCATAATCGATTACAACATCACCAATTAACCTCATGTTAACAAAAATCTCGTTCCAACCCTCCACTTTAGTAACAACGAGACACGAGGCATGAATACCTCATAATTATTTACCCAAATTAACGAGTCACATTTTTATGCCACCCGGGCACTCACCTCGTAAGCTAAAAATCCATAAATACAACACGAATTTGGAAAATTATGCACAAAGAAATTCATACAGGAATTTTTAAATAAGCCTAACAGGTATGACTCCCTATAAGTACTATGGTAAAAATTTAATTTCACAAAGGAGAATTTAAACACATAAATTTTCATCAAAAGGATCTTGTCCTTATATAACTTCCATCGTGGCTCGTGGCCTAGTTTAAACATATCCAATCATATTAAAATGCGAGGATCTCGTCCTCAGTTCTGAATCACAAGTAATATGCACATCGTGCCAATCGAAACATTCCATTTTCTTCTTTTAAATAATTTTCGTTAAACAAAATCACAACATATAATGAACCCTCATACCGGTAGGGAATATAATTCACAATTGAAATCAATTATCCGAAACATACATCAAACTCACAGAAATGATTAACAAAAGTCACTTTTAGCCTCACAACTATTTTTAGTGACCAACATTTAATGATAGACATAACTATCTCCATATAATCTCCCAACAAGAGTATTCACATAAGTAGATTTTAGGATTACGAAGCTCACTCATGAGTGGAGCATATTAGGAGGACTTGTCTTGATATTCAGAACCGAATCAAATTAAGGAAAAATATCCTTTTAGAACAAATCAGAATTATACCTGTAATGACACTATCTGGTGTAGTGGACTCAGCCACACCATAGCAAATATCTTAACGGGCTGGGCCTCACCCTCTAGGGCGCCCTCTACCCGCTTGTCCTCCACCCCTAACTAGTTGTGCACGTGGGGTAGTAACTGCATTGGGGCCCATAGCCTGAGTGTTCTGATAAAATCCACACATCTCAAGTCTGGGACAATCTCTCATAATGTGCCTAGTATCACCACACTTATAACAACCCCTCTGAGGTCGCGGTTGCTCGTAATGAGTCTGTGCCAGATAACTGGAATAACCACTGTAAGAATCTTGTGTAGGTGGTGCACTATAAGAACTTACTATAGCACCCCGAGTAATCTGATGAGCAGATTGAGCTAGCCGACTACTCGAGTATCTGCCATAATAGGCCATAGCTGAGGAGTAAAATCCAATGAACCCTACAGAGCGTCGAGACCTTTTGGCCTCATTATACTCCCTTTCCTCACCTAGAACACCCCCGATCCTCCTCGCAATCTCCACTACTTGCTGAAATGGAATATTAGTTTGCAACTCTCAAGCCATGCATATTTTAAGATCATAATCGAGCCCATCGATGAATCTGCGGGCTCGCTCTCTAACTGTAGGTGCATGACATGCTAATTCATTGAACCTGATAGCATATTCTGACACTGTCATAGTGCCCTGACGCAACAGTTCAAACTCTGTGCGCCACGCATCCCAGAGAGTCTAGGGAACAAACTCTTTCAAAAATATTTTCAAAAATTGAACCCAAGTTGGTCGTGTTGCATCGGCCGGTCTACCTTCTTCATAAACTTGCTACCACTGATATGTTGCGCCTGACAACTGAAATGTAGTAAATGCAACTGCGCTCACTTCCACAATACCCATGGTGCGGAGAATACGATGACACTTTTCTAGAAATCCTTGGGCATCCTCTGAAGATGTGCCACTGAAAGTAGGTGGACTATACCTCTTAAACCTCTCAAGTCTCTTTTGTTCTACTTCTGATGCCCCTAGCATGACCTCAGGCTAAACCGGAATAACAGGTTGTACCGGTACTACACCCGAAACTTGACCAATGTGAATTCGCTGCTCTGGAGTACGAGCGGTAGGAGTCTGAACTCCTCCCCCAACCTGTGAAATATTTTGTGAAACGGAGATCAATCCCGCCTGAGTCAATGTACCAAACATGTTTAGGAACTGTACTAAAGTCTCCTGAAGTCCGGGGGTAACAACAGGTGTCTCTGGTGCCTGTCCCCCAATTGGAGCAACTGGCGGCTCCTCAACTTCCCCTCTAACTGATGTTCTAGGTGTGACATGTGCCCTTCCTCGGCCTCTAGCTCGGCCCCGGCCTCTTGCGGCCCTAGCAGTATGCGTGGGTGCCTTCTCAACTGACCCGGTAGCACGTGTCCTCACCATCTGTGTGAGAATAGAGATGCAAAGGCTCAAATTCCAAATTCAACAAATTCTGCACAAACAAGAATGAAAGAAGTGGAAATTTCCTAACATATCTGTAGCCTCTCGAAGATAAGTATAGACGTCTCTGTACCGATATGCAAGACTCTACTAGACTCGTTCGTGACTCGTAGAACCTATGATCCTAGAGCTCTGATACCAACTTATCACGACCCAAAAATCCCACCACATGTGTCGTGATGGCACCTAGTCTCTAAGACTAGGTAAGCCGATTTCAATTACATTTTTGGAGCCATTTCTTTTAATTAAATAAGTAACCAAAACTAACGGCGGAACAAATATGAATGTACAACCTCTCAAGATTTGTAGAACTGAGTCACGAACTCTAACTGAATACATGGAATGATCACGAGGACCGAATATACAATACTGTTTGTGTGATGACCCAAAAATATCATCTTTAAATTTAATGATAAATTATGTAATCTAAGAACTATTTACCATTACTCGTCTTGCGTATGTAGTCCGTAAAAAAAATTTCTGGAAAGTTTTCTGGTGAAAAATGGATTAAAATGTGAATTAGATGCTTAAAACACCACTTAGTTGACTTTGGTCAACATTTTGAGCAACCGGACTTGGATCAGTGTTTTGACAGTTCCGGTAGGTCCGTATCATGAATTGGGACTTGGGTGTATGCCCGGAATCAAATTCCGAGGTCCCTAGTCCGAGATATGAAATTTTGACGAAATATTTAAAGTTTAAGTTCAAATAGTGACCGGATGTCGAATTATGTGCAAATGACCCCGGAATAGAATTTTGATGATTCCAACAGCTCCGTATGGTGATTTTGGACTTAGGAGCATGATCGGAATTTTATTTGGAAGTTCGTAGTGGAATTAGGCTTGAAATGCCGAAAGTTGAAATTTTGGGAAGTTTGACCGAGGGGTTGACTTTTTGATATCGGGGTCGAAATCCAATTCTGAAAATTTTCATAGCTCCGTTATGTCATTTATGACTTGTGTGCAAGATGTGAGGTCAATCGGACTTGATTTGATAGGTTCTGGTGTTGTTTGTAGAAATTGAAAGTTTCAAAGTTCATTAGGCTTGAATCTATGTGTGATTCGTGATTTTAGCGTTGTTTGATGTGCTTTGAGGTTTCAAATAAGTTTGTATGATGTTTTAGGACTTGTTGGTGTATTGGGTTGAGGTCCCAAAAGCCTCGGGTGAGTTTCGGATGGTTAACGGATCAAAAATGGGACTTAAACAGCTGCTGCAAAAGCTGCTGCTAATTCTCTTCTACTCTGCAATCGAGCCGCCAGGAATCGAGATGAGGATCGAAGGGAGGCTCGAGATCCATGATCGAAGGCCAGTGATCGAAGGCCCAGGATCGAGGGTAATGACCAAGGCCAGTGATTGAAGGCCATAAGGATCGAAGCCATGATCGATAGCCAGGATCGACGGCTGTGATCGAGCCCCAGGGCCGAGGGCCATGATTGGACTCCCCATGATCGGACTCTCATGATCGAGGTCTAGGATCGGACTCCACGATCGAGGTCAGCCTGGACAGATCCATAAGTTATAAAAACAGGGGGGGTTTCGTCCCATTCGCCATTTTTAACAACTTGGAGCTTGAGCAGAGGCGATTTTTGATATATCTTCAAGGAAAAACATTGGGGTAAGTGTTCTTAACTCAATCTTGGTTAGATTACCCGTATCCATCACTGTTTTTAACATTTAATTGGTGATGTAAATTGGAAAAATTTCAAAACCGTCTTGGATAGATTTGTGGATTGTAGGGTCGAATCGTTATTGGAATTTAGTCATTTTGGTATGGTTAGACTCGTGGTTGAATGGGCGTTCAAAGTTTGAGCTAATTTTGGATTTTATTGAAAAATGTGATATTTTCTTATGAAATTGATTACTATAATTTTTGTTGACTGTATCGAATTAATTATGACTTGATACGAGTCGATCGGAGTCG
>AWOL01S0015355.1:100879-126229 GCA_000715115.1 Nicotiana otophora | reverse complement strand
GGGGGGGGGGGGGAGGATATAGCCCATAACACCAATGTTATATACGCGTATATAGCTACAGTTTGCTTTGCATGACTATACATAAGGCTAGTTCTGATGTACAGTTACCTGATTGGGGGATATAGCCCATAACGCCAGACAAGTACCAGTTCAGATAGTAGTTCAATTTCAGCACAGTTTCAGGTTAAGCTTTGGTTCAGTTCCAGATCAATTACTAGTTCAGACTCTTGTTTAGCGTTTAACTTATATTCAGATTTCCAGCTTAAATTCATACTTTAGTATGCTTTACATATGCTTTCCACCCTACATACTTTGTACACATCGTACTCACGTCTCTTATGGGGCGCTGCATTTCATGCCGCACAGGCACAAATAGATCAGCGCTTGAGCCACATCAGTAGGCCATCCACCAACTATTGTAGTCACTCCGCTTACTCCCAAAGTTGCTTATCTTTTGGTATGTGTACAAAGAGCTAGTTTGTGTATGGCGGGGCCCTATCCCGTCCTGTACTTGTTCAGTTCAACACTCCTAGAGGCCTGTAGATATGCATCTATGCAGTTAGTGTATTGTTATATGTCAGCTTGTGTTAGCCTTGTCGGCTTTCCAGATTGTACAGTTCTTATCATCTATGCTTATGCTTGTTCAATTTATTAGTTTATATTCATGATTAGTAGATTATTATCAGTTTTAGTGATGAACGAAACTTAGCGTATGTTTGCGGCCGTAGGCTGGGTCATGACACAACTCTTCCTATGACCCATGCTACTCTTGCCGTCACCCCTACTGTTACTTCTGCTGCTACACCTGTTGCAACTCTTGCTTTCGTTCCTCGTGAAGAGGCCGGCCCTTCCAGTGGAAGAAACATGAAGCAGGTTTTGATTGAAGTCCCGAGGGCACAAATTTGTTGAAGAAATATAATCGAGCTGCGGTTTGGTTGAAGCTTTTAATCGTCCATCTTGAAAGGGAAAAGCTTGAGTATCATGCCTCCATCACTCTAATGAAAGATGTTATTGAATCTGCTCTTAAGGTATATTCTTCTTCTCTTATCTCTTGCACTTCTCTTTTCTTTAAGTTTGTAACTCTTCCATTTGCCTTTTTTGCAGATCAATTTAATAGGTACGAAGCTGATGAGGAGGATAACTTGGATTGAGTAGCAGGTTGTTGAGTTGAACACGTAAGTTGACTACTGGAAGGAGCAACTTGAAAGCCTTCAACTTGAGAAAGATGTTTTGGCTAGAGAGAAAGAATCTTTGGAGCAATAGCTCAAAATTACCACTGCTGAGTTAGCAATATTGAAAGCTTTTGCCAACCAAGTTGAAAAGGAAAAGGATAGGATGGAAGCCTCCTTTGCTGAACATCACTCAAGGGCCACTGAAGAAATTAGAAGTTTGAAAGAGCTTCTAAATCAGAAAGAAGTGTACTCGGGTGATCTAGTTCAGACACTGACTCAAGCTCAAGAGGATCTTTGTGCTTCTTCTGACAGAGTTAAGTTTCTAGAGGCTACCCTTGAACCATTGAAGGTATCTTATGATGCTTCCGAGGCTGAAAAAGAAGACTTGAGGGCTAAAGTGGAGCAATTGGAGAGAGACTACGAGGCTTTTGAAGATAAACTAACACTTAATGTTAGTTGGGCCTTCTCGAACACGCGTCTTGAGACTTTGACCGAGGCTAGCCAAGAAGGCTTTGACCTCGAAGTTGAGATTGCCAATGCTAAAGATGAAATCGAAAGTACTCAGCAATGTCAAAGTTTCTCAACACCCGAGGATAAAAGTTCCAAGGGTGATTTGAGTAAAGGCAGTTCCAAAGCTGATCAAGTTGATGCCCAACCTTCGTCTTCTCCTCAAGTTGATCCTTCCACCCCTTATGAAGATGTTCCTTAGTTTATTTCCTTTCAATGTTTAGTAAAATCATTTGGATGTGTTTTGATGTTGTTTTTAGATATTTTTGAATTTGTTCCTGGGAAACATTTTTTTTAATATCAATATCAACATGATTTTTAGCATATCTTATGTATGTGTTTGCTCTTTAATTCCCGATCTTTTTTCTTGCATTATCCAAGTAGATAAATGCTTTGATATGCCATGGCTAAATACACACGATCTTATTTATAAAAGAGGACCCTTTTATATTAACAATACTGATGAAGATGACGTCTCATCTTCTTATTGGTGTAAATATATGAAACATGAAGTTATTTGAAGAAGTTTTATTTGAACTTTCAAAATAAATATTTATATCATTTTCATTTTGATACGGGTCTGACTATCCCGTGACTACATTTGTGGCCTTAACCAAATAACTCTTGGGAGTTTTCTGCCGAACCTTGAGTTCCTTTCTTCCCATTTCATCTACGAGCTTGAAAATTTGAATTTTCTTCAAGGTTTTTCCTTTGGCTAATGAGAGCTATGCTTTTGTGGTATACTTTTTCGTGAACTTCTTCCATATGTATATTCCCTTCAGTGTTTGAGCTTTGAAGTATGAAAACTTGAACACTAGATTAAATTCCTTTCTACGGTCTTTTCCCCGGAAAAGGAAATACATATGAGACTTAGAAGTAACATTTTAGATGATGACTGCTTAACCATTTCCATCAGAATTATTGTAACCTAAATCGAAAATAATTAAGTATTTCGCGTGTCTTTTGGGTCTAATATCATCATCTAGTACGTGCTAGGTTTTTGGCTATCATCTAAAATAGTTAGTAAAAATCAAAGGAATAAAAATAAAAAATGAACTTTAAGATACCTGACCATGGGTATTCGCTCAAAGGTAGTATTTCTTCATGTGAATCGCATTCCAATTGGAAGGTAACACTTTCCCGTCCATGGTCTCCAATTCATACGCTCCTTTTCCAGCAATGCCTCTAACTCGATACGGACCTTCCCAATTTGGACTTAATTTCCTTGTATTTGCCACCTGTGTTGATCGAAACACCTTCTTAAGAACAAAGTCCTCAATATTGAAATGTTGAAGATTCGCCCTTTTGTTGTAATATCGCCCAATCCTTTATTTTTGTGCTGCCATTCGTACAAGGCTGCTTCCCTTCACTCCTTTGTCAAGTCTAAATTTGTATGAAGCTCTTCCTCATTCGATGCTTCATTTGTATGTCCGAACCTTGTGCTTGGTTCGCCTATTTCCACTGGAATTAACGCCTCAGTACCATAAACAAGCGAAATGGAGTTTCTCCCGTGCTTATTTTCATTGTTGTCTTGTAAGCCCATAATACACCTGGTAGCACTTTAGGCCACTTGCCTTTTGATTCTTCTAACCGTTTCTTTATATTGTTGACAATGATTTTATTTGTCGACTCTGCTTGTCCTTTAGCTACGGGATGATATGGTGCCAAAGTAATTCGTTTACTTTTCTAACTTTTGAAAAAATTAGTGACCTTTGCTCCCACGAATAGAAGCCCATTATCACAGAAGGTTTCTCTCGGAACCACAAATCGACATATTATATTCCTCCAAACGAAGTCGACAACTTCCTTTTCTCGTACCTGTTTGAAGACACCTGCTTTTACCCACTTTGAAAAATAATCGGTTATAACTAATAAAAACTGTACCTTTCCTAGTGCTTGAGGTAGAGGACCTATGATATCCATCCTCCATTTCATAAACAACCACATGGAGATAATTGAATGAAGCAACTCTGCTGGTTAATGCATATTGTTTGCATACCATTGGCATTTATCGCACCTTCTTACGAAATTTTCTGCCTCATCTTCCATTTTTTACCAATAATATCCTGCTCTTATTAATGTCTTTACTAATTACGTTCCTCCAATGTGATTCCAACAATGTCCTTAATGCACTCTCGCATCAGATATTCAGTTTGTGATGGACCAAGGCACCGCACTAAGGGTCCCCCAAATATTTTGCGATGCAAATTTCCTTCTATTAAGCAATATTGAGCAGCTTTCATTCGCAACAATTGGTATTTCTTCCTATTCTCGTGTAAAATTCCATACTGTAGATAATTTACAAATTCGTTTCTCCAATCCCAAGTTAAATTATTGAAATTTATCTCATTCTTGATTTGATCAAGGGCTGAATGAAACAAGTGAACTACGATTGCATTCTCCACGTTTGACACATCAGATACAGACCCCAGATTTGCTAACGCACCGGCTTCTGCATTTTCTTCCCTTGGTATTTGAACAACTTTCCATGCTTGGAACTATCGCAGTAGTTCTCGCACCTTTTCCAAGTAATGTTGCATTCGTGTTACTCTAGCCACGTAATTCCCTTGCATTTGATTTATCACAAGTTGCGAGTCACTTTTGATTTCAACTTTTCAATCCCCAGTTCTCCTGCAAGTTACAAACCTACAATTACTGCCTCATATTCTGCTTCATTATTAGTAATTGGATAGAACTTTATTGCTTGCCTAATGATTTCTCCTGGAAGCAAAATTAAAACAATACCCAAACCTGCTCCATTTATGTTTGAGGATCCGTCAATATATAAGGTCCAAGTCCCCAGATTAGATTTGGAAAATACTCGTACTTCTTTTTAAGCTCTAGGAAGTAGGCTTGAACTGAAATCTGCTACGAAAACTGCTAGTACCTGTGACTTTATGGCAGTTCTAGGCTAATAAACAATATCATACTTACTAAGTTCTATTGCCCATTTAGCTAATCTCCCTTATAACTCATGTTTATGCAAAATATTCCTTAATGGAAAAGCAATTACAACATAAATGGAATGACATTGAAAGTAGGGTCGTAACTTTGTTGCTGCCATTATCAATGCTAGCACTAGTTTTTCTAAATGAGGATACCGTGTTTTGGCATCCAATAAAGATTTACTAACATAATAAATTGGAGATGGCATACCTTTGTCCTCTCGCACCAGTACCACGCTTACTTCTACTTTTGATACAACTAAGTAGACAAGTAACCTTTCTCCGTCCCTTGGTTTTGATAACAGGGGCAATTTTGACATTTGTTTTTCAAATCCTTCAAAGCTTGTTGACACTCATCAGTCCATTCAAATTGATTTTGTTTTTTTAATATCAAACATAATTTAAAACACTTCTATGGGGATTTTGATATGAATCTCCCCAAAGCCGCTACTCTACCTGTTAGCCTTTGTACTTCCTTTTTGCTCGTGAGCACATAAGGTATTTCTTCGATTTCTTTGATTTGAGCAGAATTTACTTCGATCCCTCTGTTAGAAAAAATAAAATCCAAAAATTTACCTGAGGCCACACCAAAGGCACATTTCTCCGGGTTCAACTTCATATTATATTTGCGGAGTATCTCAAAGGTTTCATTTAGATGCTAAAAGTGATCTCCTGCTCGTGCTGATTTTACCAACATGTCGTCAATGTAGACTTTCATGGTTTTCCCCAGGTGTTCTTGAACATTGTGGTCACGAACCTTTGGTATGTAGCTCCAGCATTCTTTAAACCAAACGTCATGACCTTATAGCAGTAAGTCCCCCTGTCTGTAATAAAAGAAGTTTTTTCCTCATCTAGAGGGTCCAATTTTATTTGGTTATATCCAGAATACGCACCTAAAAACTCAAAATCTCATGACCTGCGGTAGAATCAATTAGTTGATCTATATGCGGTAAACGAAATGAATTCTTAGGACATGCTTTATTTAGATCAGTATAGCCCACACACACTCACTATTTCCCATTTTTCTTTGGGACTACAATAGTATTAGCTAACTAGTCAAGGTACTTTACCTCTCGAATTGAGCTAATTTTCAGAGGTTTTTGTACTACCTCTTGAATTACCTGATTTTAAATGCTCCTTGCTTTCGTTTCTTTTGCTGTACAAGGGGGTGTAATGGATCTTCATTTAACTTTTGAGTCATTACCTCCGGTGCTATACCTGTCATGTCTGAATGCGACCAAGCAAAACAATTAGCTTTAGCACGTAAAAATTCAATTAACTTACTTTTCATCTCCATGCTCAGTTTTTGTTCTGATATAAATTTTTCTATTAGGAAAGTGAACAAACAATATAACAAGTTTGAGCTCCTCCGTGGTTGCTTTGCTATTTTCATTCTCCTCTGGCTCTTCGATCACATCGGGCCTTGCATCTATATCAACTTCATTTTTTGGATTTTCAGTCGAGGTAGAAAGTAGATTCTCCTCAGCTAAATTCTGTAATTGCTATTTCTCGTCTCCATCTTTGGGTGCTCCACTTGCTATAGCAACTGTGTTTATTTCTCGCGGCGCCTGCTAATCTCCCTTTATCTGACGAATTCCCCATTGCGATAAAAATTTGATTACCTAATGCAAGGTTGACGACACTGCATCTATGTCGTGAATCCACGGCCTTCCTAAAATTATATTATAGGCCATGTCTGCATCCACTATTTGAAACTTAGTATCTTTGATGACACCCTCTGCGAACATTGCTAACATAATTTCACCTTTTGTTACAACACTTGAATTATCAAACCTAGACAACGAACGAGCCTTGGGTATGATATGATCAGTCGTTTGCATCTCATTCACCACTCTTAGCAGTATGATATTCACAGAGCTACCTGGGTCAATCAAAACTCGCTTGACATTAATATCATGAATAAGTAAATATACTACCAGTGCATTATTATGAGGGATAATCAAGCCATCCACATCTTCATTATCAAATGTTGTGTTGTCTCCCTCTAGCTCTTGACGAACCCGCTTCCCGTGGTTAATTGTGATCTTGGCTGTCTTTTTTGCTGCCGTGTATGTTACTCCATTGACCTCTTCACCCCCGGTTATAACATTTACCGTTCTCTTTGGCGGCTGGGGTTTTGGCTGTTCTTTCCTATTTTCATATAAGACTGTTTTCCTTTTTCACTAAACAGATAAGTGAGGTAACCTTTCTTCAGTAGATATTCAACCTCTCCTTGTAAGAGTCTGCAATCTGCTGTCCTATGACCATGATAATTATGGAATTCACACCAAAATTCCTGGATTCTTTTGCTGGGATCTGTCTCATCTCTTTCGGCCATCGTACCTTATCACCCATACCTCTTAGCACAACTACCAACTCAGATGTACTGGCATTGAAGTTATAATCTCTTATTCTTGATTGGGTATTTTGATCATTGTTTCTTGCTGTATCCCATTCCTTATTGAATCAGGAAGATGAACTCGCCTCCTTCTGCCTTGATCTTTGATCAAACCGTGCCTGTTCTTGTTTTGATCTAGAATCTCGGCCCACGGGTCCCGTGTAAGGTTCGTACATGGTTTTTCCAGACCTCCTTTCTGTTTCTGAACGTCTAGATCCAATCCTTTCCTCCACCTTTGGCTGAGACACCGTATCTTCTTCTATCCGCAACTTTGTGATGTACTTATTATAAACATAATTCCAAGTAGTTGCAGGAAGCTCCCACATGCTTTATTTTAATCTTCTCATGTCTTCTATGCCTTACTCATTCAAATTACTTACGAATGCCATAGCCGCCCAATTATCAGGTACACACTGTAACATCATTCTTTCTCGCTAGAATCTATCTATGAATTCCCTAGTCAATTTCGTACTTTCTTGTTTTACTCTGAAGATATCTTCCATTCTCTTTTCTACTCTTTGAGCTCTCGAATGTGCTTTTATAAATGAATCTGCAAGCTCAGCAAAAGAAGCAATAGAAATTTCTGGTAAGAGTGAATACCAAGTTAATGCTCCTTTTGTGAGGGTTTTGCCAAATGTTTTCACCAATACAGATTCGATTTCTTGCTTGGTTAAGTCGTTGCCCTTGAATCCTATAGTAAATGCGGTAACATGATATCATGGGTTAGTAGTCCCATCGTATTTAGGGATATCAGGCATCTTGAACTTCTCGGGAAATTGCAAACGTGCTGCACTCAACTTCCAAGGCTGTTGTGAATAATTTTCGATATCCACTTCTTTGATCACGGATGGTACTCCTGGTATCTACTCTATCCGCTCATTTTGTTCCTTGAGCTGCTTCTGCAAGGTTAGTACCAAATTTTGTAAATTAGAATTATTTAGTGTACCTGACCCTCCGGCTCCAGAATTATTTTGCATTTCTGTCACGACCCAAACTGATGTGCCGCGACGGGCACCCGATACCTTACTCAACCGAGTACCAACATAATGTATCTTTCTTATTATATCATCATAGGTAAGTGGGCCAGAAGGGGCGTCATGAGATACACAGAGTAACCTTGAGGTAATACCCGACATAGAACGACCCAACCTGATATAGAAACTCATACCTGTGACATACGGGCCTATAAGGCCAATGTGATCCATTATATACTTAAAACATAGGCCAACAAGGCCATACAAGTATCCGTATACATGACATCTGTCTACAAGCCTCTAAGAGTACATAAATATCATAAAGGACGGGACAAAACCCCGCCATACCAATCAACACATGTCCTAATCATACTGACCAAATAGCAACGCCGGAGCAAATGGAGCACACCAACATCTTCCGCTGAGCTGATAGGCTACTTGGAGTACTCTCGACCTATCTGTCGGGACCTGCGGGCATAAAATGCAGCGTCCCCAGGCAAAAGGGACGTCAGTACAAATAATGTACTAAGTATGTAAGGAATAAAAAATCAATAAATGATAGACATGAGAGAACCATAGAGTAAAAGACTCGACATGTAAGTCCGAATAACTTTGTGAATCATTAATATTTACAACATCATATATATGCGTATAGATCTCATACGATGCTTAGGTATATGTGTTCATAACATCATCAAGCCTCTGAGGGCATCCCATCATATCATCTCGGCCACCGTGGGCAAATTATCAACGTATACCAGCTGATCAGGTGGTGGTGCGTATATAACGTTGTAACCTTTTTCCATATCCCATATACATATAATATACGTGTATATAACGCCATCTGATCATGGGTCAATATACATGTATAAGTGCATGAAATGCATAAAAAATTCGTTAATAAGATTTCTCGGAATGTCATAAAAATCAATATGCCTTACGGATAAACTTTATCAAATACGTATTTTTCTGAGACCCATGAAGAGAAGATATAATAATAATTCACACGGGGAATCAAGAATATAGACACCCCTAGTATTTCTATGAATAGAGTCATTTATGAAAGTTGCGTATTTGCTCGTTTTATTTGTATCATTTGGATCATGCCAAAATAAAGAAGGGATAGCCTTAACATACCTGAACCGATTCTGTTTGCAATCCCTCTAACCCATATCTTTTGCGAAAAACACATAACGGCGGATCGAAGTAGGGGAAATCCGTATGATATTCTTGAGAAAGATTGCACCGTACTCCCTTAGAATCGCAAAATCCCGTTGCTATTATGCTAAGAAGTCTCGTATGAATTTTGTTTCAAGAAAACTCACGTTACTACCATTCAAATACTTGTATGAATTATTGAAGCATTTTCATCCGTTACTTAGTATTAGTAAGTAATGACCATCTTTATTAGAGAAGCCTTTTGTATTTAGTGGGTGTGGGCCCCACTTATGTGTGACTAAGCCACAAAATCCTCTAAATAAGCCATCACCTCCTTAAGCATATGACTAGATGTCAATTTGCTGCCAACTTTCCAAAATCCCACGTGGATTGTCATCCCCCTTATAGTTATCCAACAAATCTCACATAAATATTTATCCACAAATCCAATAATTAACCAATTACTCATATAATTAAGAATTATCTCAAATTACTTAAAACACTACTCAATTTTAACACACATTATACACCTTACTATTATGGTCATGTGGTACCTTGTATGGCACTAGTCCATAAATATCGGGTATTATAGCTCAGACCGTATTTTATCCCAACATGTCAAACTTTGACGAAAATTCATTTTCTTTGAATTTCTTACCCTCTCACCTTCACGAATTTACTCATCACTTGTTTGAAATAGAACAATACTTATAATCCCAAAATAATCCCATTCCCGAACTTACGTTGATTAACTTACGACAAAAGTTTAACGTACAAAATTGCGGGATATAATATCTCATTTTCGAGCTTTCATCAATTTATTTATAGTATACTTTCACGTACGAAAATATGAGGTGTAACATCATTCTCCCCTTTGGAACATTCGCCCTCGACTGTTGACTGATGCACTAATCATTCTCATAACCCATAGCTCTTGCGAATACTTTAGTACTCCTCTTGCCATCTAGGCAACTGCTCTGTGAATGAATCCCAAACGCCATGGCATTTTTCCTTTAGGCCTCTTTCTCACACCACGACTCGTGGTCGAAATCATTCCAATCTTGTAACTATTGCTATCTTTTATCACGCACCTGTATGACTCTGACTTTATAAGTACGCCTATGCGACTCTTCTCTCTTTTTTCCTCCAGCTTTTAGCCAATCCCTATGCCTCATTTTGTGAACATATACAGAGCTTAATAAGATGTCCCTCTGGGCATCTATAAGTATAATGAAGTTCTTCGCTCGATACTTTGTTGAACTTACGAATATTGTTATATCTTATTTCATAGACCCGGTTATCCATTTGTATGACTTTACTGCATCTAGGTAGGTCATACTATACCATAGCTCTTACTTCGATTTATCATTACTGAGGTTTCCTACTAAACTCCAGGTTACTCTCTCGCTGCTTATCATGTATGTATAAATCTAAGTCCTTTAATGCTTCTTCATTACTGTTTATCTTAAGAATAGCAGCCTGATCTCATCTCATATTGTTATAACTTTTATCCATCCATTGTTGATTCATCTCAATGTTGATGTACAATCTACCACTGATAACTTGAAACCTCTTACGTAATCACTAGGGCTCATGCTGCATCGAGGAACATTTGAAGTGATTTTTCATACCCACCTGGGGGTGATACCCTACTTTCATAACCGTATTTCATAGCATCCCAACGTGATTCATCTTATGGGTGGGCGTGCCGTCCATGAAATCAAATCATTATTCAATCGAAGGCCCAAACGTCATCTTTCACCTATCTCCATTACACCCTTATTTTACTATCAGTGCAACATTTAATCTCTTCTAAATGCTATTAGTCTTAGACTCCTTTAAGTTCATTCAGGCTATACTGAGCTTTCTATAACTTAGAGAAACCATCATCTCTCTTGTTTTCATGGGCTTAATCCCGAGGACTTATCCATTCTCGTCACCTTCTCACTCGCCCTTTTTATTCCTTACTCCTTTCTTCCTAAAACCTTATCGCTTTACCATAATTTAGCTTGCGACACACACATATCTATTTATACTACTCGTAACCTACCTTTAACTTGTTTACATCATATATTTCCTCGTGTTATTTTGGAACATCAAATGAGACATCACATCGTCTCTAACTCTTCTTTACTCTCTTGACTAGATCTCTTGGTACCTGGAAACCATAGGCTGGAAGATATGCCATTTACGACGCCGCTATCATTCCTGGATACTGAATTCCTAGCACTTCTATCCCTCTATCTACAGTATGGATTATTCGCAATCTTCTACATTTGAGTATCTCGTACGTTGTTCACCTTTACCTTATCTACCTTAAAATATTGCATCATATATTCTATCTCTTTCATGACCTTGCTTTCACACAGGTATAATTCACATCCACAACTTGAAGCTCTCTTATAATACTTGTACCTCTCGTGCATACACAATCCGGTGGGAGCTTCATACTGACTTCTTATGAGGCTGATACTCTTCTTACTGGCTTTATCGTAAAGCCATTATAGAATATGGCTACTGCACTATCTCTCTTGTACCTCTGATATTTAAGAGTGATCCTGCAATGTTCTCAATCACGAGGTCTATAATTTTCTGGGTCCAATAATCAGACTCCTGATTTACTTGGTTGATGTAACTCTTAGTTTCTTCTTCCTTCTGATCAGCCTTTATGTAGGCTTAAGCTATCTTCTGATTTACAGCTCCTGGTATTAGTTATTACTTTAACCTTTCATGGACACTATGGAATATCCATGATATAATCTTCTAACGATTCAATACTTTGTCTATGACCTGGAATCAATTCTTTCTTTTAACTTATACCAGAGTCTTCTATGGCTGTATGATTGTCAACATATATGCTGCATGGATAATACTTCAAAATCTTAAGTGCATTCATAATGTAACTAACTCTGGATCATTGATCGAATCATTCCTTTCATTTCTTTTTAGCTTTCTTTAAACGTAGGCAATTACTTTTCCTGGTCTTTCTGCCCCCTTGTTACGTGCATACTTAACTTATCTTAGTGACCATACATATTGGAATTCCATACCACTCATATGATCTCGAATATCACTTCTGATTTTGTTTACTTCTTGTCCGTTAGCCACGGTAGGTGCCACTTTCTTATGGAGTGCATACAACGTTGTTGTGAGACTGTTGTTATAAGATCACTTCCTCTTTAGGTCACTGAGCTTAGGTTGAAGCCTTCTTCCTTATTTCCTCAGCTAGTCTTTTGTTGTCGTACTAAGGGAAGACCCTCTTACTCTTGTAAAGCTGCAAGCTTATTACATCGTATACCCGATAGAATTTTTGATGTTCGTACTTACCTTTACTTATCCTTAGTTACTTACCTCCACGCTCATGTGCTCGTATAGCTGCTTTTGAACTGACGTTTTGACTGTATTCTCAGTGGTACTTTCTTTTATCTCTGTAATACTCATACTATACCTTTAACTACCCCATCTCCTATCTGAATATTTCTCAAGGATCACGATATCATTATCTGCGAGACTGGATTCGCTATGTTGGGGTTCACTATGTTTATCTTGCACGATCTGCTGATTTGTATGTATCCTCTTATCTCGCCATAACTAGGCTCTTCCCGAATCAACTGCTAACTATTTGTTGGACCATTCTCATATCAAAATTCCGCGTAATCTTTCTTGGGTTATTTCCTTTGTCTTAACTTACGTCTCGCACTGGCTCCTTATTTATCAATAATATGTCGGGCAGAAACCCTTACTTCCTCTCCTTGACATCGTGCTTGCATAATGTTCTGGAATCGTAGCATATCAATAGTATTTGAGTAAGTGCAATCTCATACCTTTCTCATTTTTATCGTATTTTTACTTTACCATTCCATCATTACTAGAACCACTTAATTCTGACTTAAATGCCACATCACCCCATATTNCTGTAGGATTTGGGTAGGTGCACGCTCATTCCTTTTTCATTTTTATCGCATTCTTCCTTTACCATTTCATAATTACTAGAACCATTTAATTCTGACTTCAAGCCACATCACTCCATATTCCCCCCCTTTATGGGAGTACTAAGAGTTGGAGCTACGACAATCTACCTATAGATGTTTTACCTCTTCATCTTTGGCGTCTTTTCACATCATCGATGACCCTTACTTGCCTTGCGGTAATCCTTCTATACCAAGGATAACAAAATTCCTTACTCGCGAGGGTGACACTTAGTGTAACTCGAACATACAGTCCCTTAAGCTTAACCATTGCTTGCTTTAGGGAAGCGTCTTCCTGAATGACCATTCTCTGAATTTCTCATGAATCTTCTTCTGTTGTCCATTCTATTATCGCCAGAACGAAATCTGAAATTCTCATGTTGTCGACCATTATCAAATCACTCAGTCCCCAATTCATGTTTAGTTTATCTTGTTCATCAGCCCATACTGATTTCTATTATTTTGGGGTCTAACGTTTCCTTTTAGTAGTCGCGTTGGAGTCACGAACTTATTTTTTGAAATGAGGATATGACTTTATGGCCTATACTCTTTTGTTGCCTCAAGGCCTGTCGCCTATCGTATTTTCCTTTACTTGACTATAGACTCTGTAATACTGCCATCGTTTTGATCTACCATTGTAATCCATGTATCACATCTTACTCATAATGCTTCATTAACTCTCTTCTTATTTCCTTGCTAACATTTATGCCTATCACTTTATTCTGAAAACTCCAACGAGACATTCTTTTGCTTTTAGCTCCCCTTGATCCATCCACTAGCTCTTCGGTTGGCTAACATTCTTTCTCTACTTGGGACGAGAGCCACACTAAGGTAATATTTATCCCTTCAAGGCTTCCAGTGCCTATCTTTGTAGTACTCATATCTAGCTGTACTATTTTAGAGTGCACCATCTGGGTATCTCACAAGGAGATCTATTAGCACATTTGCAATATCCTTCGGCAATGTCAACTAACGCAAACAATCCATCCACTATTTTGGGTTATTCTAACCCCAGCCGGATCCTGATATCCCGTCGGGCATAACCGAGATGGGTGTGGTCAATTGTACATACCTCTTTTATTGTTGAAAGTAACTCAAAAGGCTTATATTTATCTGCCTGAATTGTAAATACTGATAATCTTCATTAACTGGGCGCCTCGTACCCTTCTTCACCTTGCTTGTTTTACATGTTGAAACTTGTATCTACCTTCTGAATCTCTCGTTGCTTTTCACCATATGGGTAGATATTCTTGCCTTAAGGCTCTTTATCAAGAAGCTTACACATCTTAGTACACACATGCTTTGCCGAAGACCTTACATTTATTCATCATAAGCATGATGCAAAATCGAGTTCCTCAGACTCAACTCTTCGACACCCACATTCAATCTCTTACCAACTGTCTTTTGGATGTAGGTATCGTATTATTACGAATAAAATAGAATTTAGGAGTTTGAATTCTTACAAGTGAGCTCCACCACACGATCTAGAGTAAGAAGAAAGAGTGATAGTCCTAAATACCCTGTAGCCTCCTACTTATAAATGTGGTGTACAACACACCCATAAACAAGACTCTACTAGACACGGCTTGTAGACTCCCTAGGACAGCACCTGGCTCTGATACCGCTTTTGTCACGACCCAAACCGATGGGCCACGACGGGTACCCGGTACCGTACTCAACCGAATAGTAACATAACGTATCTTTCTTATTACATCATCATAGATAAGTGGGCCAGAAGGGCCAGAAGTAACGATTTCCTGCTTGGTTAAGTCGTTGACCTTGAGTCCTATAGTAAATGTGGTAACATGATCTCATGGGTTAATAGTCCCATCATATTTAGGGATATCTGGCATCTTGAACTTCTCGGGAAATTGCAACAGTGCTGCACTCGACTTTCAAGGCTGTTGTGAATAATTTTTGATATCCACTCCTTTGATCACAGATGGTACTCCTGGTATCTACTCTATTCGCTCATTTTGTTCCTTGAGCTTCTTTTGCAAGGTTAGTACAAAATTTTGTAAATTAGAATTATTTGGTATACTTGACCCTCCGGCTCTAGAATTAGTTTGTATTTCTGTCACGACCCAAACCGATGGGCCGCGACGGGCACCCGGTACCTTAGTCAACCAAGTACCAACATAACGTATCTTTCTTATTACATAATTATAGGTAAGTGGGCTAGAATGGGCGTCATGAGATAAACAAAGTAACCATGAGGGAATACCCGACATAGAACGACCCAACCTGATATAGAAACTCATACCTGTGACATACGGGCCTATAAGGCCAATGTGATCCATTATATACTTAAAACATAGGCCGACAAGGCCATACAAGTATCCGTATACATGACATCTGTCTACAAGCCTCTAAGAGTACATAAATATCATAAAGGTCAGGACAGAGCCCCTCCATACCAATCAACACATGTCCTAATCATACTGACCAAATAGCAACTCCGGAGCAAACGGAGCGCACCAATATCTTCTGCTGAGCTGATAGCCTACTTGGAGGACTCTCGACCTGTCTATCGGGACCTGTGGGCATGCAACGCAGCATCCCCAGGCAAAAGGGACGTCAATACAAATAATGTACCGAGTATGTAAGGAACAAAAATCAATAAATAATAGACATGAGAGAAACATGGAGTAAAAGACTCGACATGTAAGTTCGAATAACTTTGTGAATCATTAATATTTACAACTTCATGCATATGCGTATAGATGCCATACCATGCTTAGGTATATGTGTTCATAACATCATCAAGCCTCTGAGGGCATCCCATCATATCATCTCGGCCACTGTGGGCAAATCATCAACGTATACCAGCTGATCAGGTGATGGTACGTATATAACGCCGTAAACTTTTCTCATATCCCATATACATATAATATACGCATATATAATGCCATCTGGTCATGAGTCAATGTACATGTATAAATACATGAAATGCATAAGAATTTCGTTAATAAGATTTCTCGAAATGTCATTAAAATCAATATGCCTTTCGGATAAACTTTATCAAATACATATTTTTCTGAGACCCATGAACAATAGATATAATAATAATTCACATGGAAAATCAAGAATATAGACAACCCTAGTATTTCTATGAATAGAGTCATTTATGAAAGTCGCGTATTTTGCTCGTTTCATTTGTATCATGCCAAAAGAAAGAAGGGATAGCCTTAACATACCTGAACCGATTCTGTTTGCAATCCCTCTAAGCGTAACGTTGGATCGTAGTAGGGGAAATACGTATGATATTCTTGAGAAAGATTGCACTGTACTCCCTTAGAATCGCAAACTCCCGTTGCTATTATGCTAAGAAGTTTCATATGAATTTTGTTTCAAGAAAACTCACGTTACTACCATTCAAATGCTTATATGAATTGTTGAAGCATTTGCATCCGTTACTTAGTATTAGTAAGTAATGGCCATCTTCATTAGAAAAGCCTTCTGTATTTAGTGGGCGTGGGCCCCACTTATATGTGACTAAGCCACAAAATCCTCTAAATAAGCCACCACCTCCTTAAGCATATGACTAGATGTCAACTTGCTGCCAACTTTCCAAAATCCCACGTGGATTGTCATCCCCCTTATAATTATCCAACAAATCTCACTTAAATATTTATCCACAAATCCAATAATTAACCAATTACCCACATAATTAAGAATTATCTCAAATTACTTAAAATACTACTCAATTTTAATACACTTTGTACACCTTACTATTATGGTCATGTGGTACCTTGTATGGCACTAGTCCATAAATATCGGGTATTATAGATCAGACCGTATTTTATCCCAACATGTCAAACTTTGACAAAAATTTATTTTCTTTGATTTGCTTACCCTCTCACCTTCATGAATTTACTAATCACTTGTTTGAAATAGAACAATACTTATAATCCCAAAATAATCTCATTCCCGAACTTACGTTGATTAACTTACGACAACATTTTAACGTACAAAAATGCGAGATGTAACATCTCATTTTCGAGCTTTCATCAATTTATTTATGGCTTACTTTTACGTACGAAAATATGGGGTGTAACAATTTCACCACTTCCAGAGTTTTCCAACCCTGAACGAAGGTTTTCCACAGTTGTGTTCACTAGTGGTAAAGCCTGCACAACACTTGGCAATCCACTTGCAAATGCACACAAGGCTTCACCAATCTGTTGAGTGATAAATTGCTTCAAATCATCTTTTCTCATTTGTTGGTTTGTCAATTGGTTGGCCAACATTACGATTAGTAGATCTTTCAGGTGAATTTTCCCGTGAACGCTGTGGAGTAGTCGTGGGTGTATGGTGTGGTGGAGTTCCACCTTGATACTTGATCTTCTTCACCCATCTGATCGATTTCGTTAGTCGTAGACATCATTCATTGCTAAAGGTAAAATATGGAAAGTGAAAAGATTATTAGATTCCCGGTAACAGAACTAATTTGTTTAACCAAAAAATATTTTTGTGATCAAAGCAAATATTGAAATAAATCGGGTTTTCAATAACCAATTTTACTTCACTTTTCTAAATATAAGAGAATGATAAATTGTAGAAACTAAATATTCAATGAGTAAAAGAGAGTAAATCTCATTGATTATTGTAGCTTCCTTCCAAGAATTGAGAGTAAGAATCTTCAATCAAGCAGAGAAATAAGAATAAAAGACCGATTGCATATATTCGTGAATTCCTTGATGATTGTACAAAGTATGGTAAGGGGAGTTTAAATAAGGATACAATATGTAACTACTTTCCCCACTTAATTCTTGCTTGTTACTAACATTAACTACATTAATTGCTCATTACTCAGTATTCGTAACAGTTATGGTAATAATAGAAAATCGCGTATAATCAGGGATTATGTTCATTCCTTTTCCATATTCGCAATTGTTGATGAATCTTCCTCTTTTGTAGTCTTCATGTATCCTATGCCTATCTCTTCTTTCCCGGTTGTCAGATACATTATTTTTGTAAACAATGCCCTGATGAGCTTAAGACACATACTAAAATATGCTCGGTCCTTGACCCCCGAACGTGATCCCGGCTCAATTCCTTGGGCTTTTACTCAGACTTCAAAGCTCCAAATCACTCGAATTAGCTCCATAATATTTACATAGCTTGGAATCCTCCTACAAGTCATAAAATACACAATTAGTGTAGAACACTAGCGATTAAAGCTCAAACTCAATTAAAGTGAAGTAAATTTGAGTGCAATAAGCGACCAAACCACGAGATTATAGCTTACCATCAACACCCTACACTTAAACCATTTCTTGTCCTCGAGCAATCAAACTACACTTTATAAAGACACGACCTTATTAAGCAACTCTCCTAACTCATTATCCCAAGAATATGTAAAACAGATTAAGCCCAATAGTGTAACATCTTCACCTCAAGATTTGACTCAAAAGTACCATGCATTATTCACAACTCACTCACTTACTAAACATAGAAGTCAATGACATTACCTTTCCTTCATGAATCAAGTGCCCTCACCACAATAGAGAGTAGTCCCACACACCATGAAATTTATAAACAATTAGGAACTCAAGATAGAAAGAATTCACTCACTCTCAGAAACAACATTCATATGCCACAAAAGATGAACCATAGGCTTGGCCGTAGTGTACTGCTCTACTAATCGAGATCATTCAGTCAAAGATCAAGTAGGACTTTAATTGGTTGTAATGTAGGCTGCAGGACGGGTAGGATATATTTAGATATAAGAGTGACTACACCTCCCTAAGCACTTTAATACATACAATTTAACATTCAAAACCCTACACTTATGTCAAACCATACTCCACCTTAACATAATTATACATTAACTCCCACTTATGTAAGCACAATTACAACAAGAGTTTCCACTTATCAAAGAATATTTTGCACAACAATACGATTTTTTTTCCTCTTTCAATTCAAGTGGCTCTTACTTTTTCAAAACAGTGCACCTTTATCCTTATTTCATTAGTTCCACTCAAAAGCCAAACCAATCACCCCATAACTCAACTTTTACAACGTTCATAACAAATTTAAGTGCTCATGAGAGGTACTAGGTTCAACTATATGGTCAATTCCAATAAATGGGTAGGGCTTGCAATGTGGTTGCCAAAGACACAGGAGTACATGCTTAACGGGGTTAACTAAGATACATCACAATTAGGGGGGTAATAACATATAATTGGCTCAACAAAAAAATGCCTATATCACGTCCAAGACTGAACAAAACTACCATTTCACATTGCAAATACACGGGGCAAGTTCTAGAAATCAAATGCAATGCACAGAATACAACAAAACCTCTCACACACACATGACATATAACTCACTCAAGATTGAATTATCAAGACACTCTAGTCAAAGCAGTTAAACAAAGTTAAAATTATACAATTTAAAGTACTTATGCAAGAGTGAAAAACTGAGCCTAAGCGTCACTACTAAAGCACTCACTATTCTCAAGGCATAACCAAGTCAAGAGATATTGCTTTAAATTCAAATCATAGCACAAAGGTTCCTACACCTAACAAAAATAAAAACTAATTACACCCGGTTCGAACAAAACTCTTGGAAAAGAATCGCGGCACAAAGAAAAACCAAAGGGGAATTAATACACTACCTACAAAATAAAATCTTTTTGTCTTTTTTTCTTTCGACTTTAATCCCTCAAGAAACCCGTCGAATAATATCCATTGTCGGGAAAAATCAAAATTTTTAAAGTTTTATAGTTTTTTTTCCATTTCTATCTCTAACTACTAAACAACAAAACTAAATTACTAACACAGATACATACAACATACAATTTTTCCCACCCCACACTTTAAGTTGTATCATATCCTCATGACACACAATTAAAAAGCATAATGTAGAGGAAACTTTCCTGAATTTTTAGTCGGGGTCTGAATCGAAGTCGGGCTCCATTCCACGCGCCCGAACCAATGAACACATTCATACAGACATCTTCTTCTCCGCCTTCTTAGGGTACACCGCAAACTTATCTTTCTCAATCACTGGGACCTTCTCATTCGCACTTTTTACTCTCCACGCGACACTTGCAGCCGGCTTCTCCTTTTTCACGTAGTTGCTACATTCATCTCAAATGTCACCATCTCCTCCCCCACTCTAAGCATGAAGTTTCTATCATATATATTCAGTATAGCTCTACCCATTGCTAAAAATGGTCTTCCTACCACTATGAAATCTGTAGGAAATACAATCTTATCTACCCGAACTAGTACGTCTTCCACTATCCCCTCGGGTATTATAGTTGTTTGGTCTGCCAACTACAAAGATATTGGTGCAGACCTTATCTCTCCAAGATCATTCTCTAGTTTCTTGTAAATAGATAAAGGCATTAAATTAATTGAGGCCCCAGAATCACACAAAGACTTATCAAAATTAAGAGTGCCTAACGAGCAAGGTATAGTAAAACTCCCTGGATCTTCACACTTTTGTGGGAGTTTATTTTGCAAGATCGCGCTGCAATGATCTGTGTGCTTGACCACTGAGGTCTCTTCTATCTTTCTCTTCTTTGTCAGGATTTCCTTCAAGAATTTAGCATAAGCTGGCATTTGGGAGAGAACATCAGTAAATGGCAAATTTACATTAACTTGTTTCAACATATCCAGAAATCTCTCAAATTTCTTGTCCAGCTTCTCTCTATAAAGCTTTTGGGGAAAAAGTAAAGCAAGCATGTGCTTGCTCACATCTTCAGATTCCTCCCTTATTGAAGTTTCCTCCTCCTTTTTTTTCTCAGCTCCCTTCTTGCCTTTCTTCTTCTCAGTCTTTTTATCATCTTCAATTTTCAGCTCCTTCCCACTTTCTTTTTCAGGCGCAACTTCTTTGTGAATTGGAGTGGGATCTTTCAACACTTGTCCGCTCCTCAAGGTTACAACATTTACCGTTTCTTTGGAATTCTTTTCAGTATCAGCTGGCAGAGTACCTGGGATTCTCTCAGATAATATAGTTGCAATTTGTCCCACTTGTCTCTCCAAGTTACGCAAACCTGTCCCAAGTTCATTGATAGCTGCACCATGAGCATCCAATCTCTCATAAGTATTGACAATGAATGACTTCATTAGATCTTCTAGCCCATACTGAATTGGCTGTTGAGGCTAAAACTACGGCCTCGACTGATTTACAAAACCAGGAGCTCCTTGAAATCTGGAGTTATTTTGTTGCCATGCATTTGCTTTACCCCCAGATGAACTCCATGAAAAATCGGGGTGCTTCTGACCCATTGCATTAAAGTTATAATTACCAACAACATTAACTTTCTGAGTTGAGGCTTGACACTCATGAGTAGGGTGTCCTCTTCCACATATGTCACATGCTGCATGAAGCTCATTATGTATCGAAGCTAAGGTCAGCTTCCTTATCTCCTTCGCCATGGCATCAAGCTGTACTGGCACAGATGTATTAGCATCCACCTGGTGAACACCATTCGACCTTCTTCTTTCAGCAATTTTAGAGGGCCACTGATTTGCATCTTCAGACAACTCATCAAGAATAGTGACTATCTCCTCTGGAGTCTTTTTCATCAATAGGCCTCTAGCTACGTTACTCACTGTTCTCCGTGAGGTCGGTGTCAATCCATCCCAAAAGTCTTAGAGTTGCATCCAGAGTTGAATTCCGCTATGTTGACACTTTCACACTATCTCCTTAAACCTCTCCCAAGCTTCAAACACCGTTTCAGTCTCATTCTGACAAAAGTTATGGATTTCTCTTCTAAACTTGTCCGTTTTAGCTGAGGAGAAATATGTAGCAAGAAATTTTCTGGTCATCTCCTCCCATGTTCTAATCGATCACTGGGGCAAGCTTCGAAGCCAGTGCTTTGCATTATCTTTAAGTGTGAAGGGGAATGCCCTTAGGTAAACTGCATCTTGTGACACACCATTATATTGAAAGGTATTCATTATCTCCTCGAAGTCCATCAGATGATTGTTTGGATCTTCATTCATCTTTCCTCTGAAAACGCAGCTATTTTGAAGCGTTTGGAGCAACCCTTGCTTCAGCTCAAAATTATTAGCTGCCACTAGAGGTGGCCTCACACTTGACAGGACTTGGTTGTAGACAGGTCTAGTATAATCACCAAGTGGTCTTCCTTGGCCAGGAGCTATGTTTTCGAACTGGTCTGTACCCACGGGCTGATTCTGAGCCATTTTTCGAGCCCTCTCCTCCTCATAAGCAATTTATGCATCTCTATGTGCTGCTTCTTCAGCATCCCTTGTAGCTTTCTCTATGAGTTGGGCTGCCTCTCTTGCAACCAAATCTACATTATCATCATCTCTAGCCATGTCTTCCTTGGTTGAGGATTGCCCAACCTTATCTACTTTCTCGGTGAGATTTCTTTCCTTTCTCAGCTGTCGCAGTTGTTTCTCGATTTCTGGTTCGTATGGTTGCAATTCCGTACCAGAAGACCAAGTCATGCACTAGTCTAACTTGTAGCCTGCACATAGTCAAAGAACACCAAACGTGAAAAGGGAAAAATAAAATAAAATAAAATAAAAAATTTCCTGAATTAACACTACAGATTATTTCAAACACTATTGATTGCCAATCCCCGGCAACGGTGCCAAAATTTGACGAGCTTGAAACACACACTAAAATATGCTCGCTAGTCGAATATAGTAAATTAAAATATCGTATCCACAGGGATTGGAGTTAAACAGTATTATCGTAGTTTGTAGCTTGATTGCTATCCAAGATGATCAACAATTTAGGTTTATGTGATTTAAAACTAAAATTAACTAAGAATCTATACTATTGGCTAATAATGACAATCAACACAAGTATTAAGCAAAAGAAGTTATCAATTGGGAGAAGATAGGGTTGATAGGATAGGTGCAAGATAAATGTTTGAGATTTAAATCTAGATAATTCACTTTTAATGTTCAAGTGAGTCTCTCGAATTCACTTGATTATTAGTTCAATTGATTAGTAGAAACTCCTCTCTCGATTAAGTTTCAACCTCACAAGATGAACCAATTTTAAGCACGTGAAGATATGCAAGACTTCATAGTGGATTGGTATTTAGAATAAACTCTCTCGATTATCCTCCTAACTAAGTTTAATCAACAATTCAACTAGCCTCTTCTAATTACTAAGAAGGAATAATGACTTCAACCAACAAAATATAATGCAACAATATCACAAGTTATGCCTCTCTCGATTACACAAACAAGTGAATATAGATGCAACAATTAAAACAACCAAAACAATTCAATACATAAAACTAGAGTTAAATATCCACAAACAAGTATCAATACACCAATTCCATGAAACCCTAAAGAGAACTACTCCATGGATATGGAGTAATTCATCATAACGATGTTTAAGTTAAAGGAAAACATAAAACAATCCAAGCCCTTGTCTTGAGTGAGGATTGAATGATAAAATCCTTGAGCTTTTGCTTCTCCACCTCCTCCTTGGCTTCCTTAGGTCTAAGATGTGTCAAAAGTCCTTAAAATAATGTTTTTACATATATTTATACTAAGTAGGGTCGGACCCAAACAAAAGTACATTTTCCTGCGTGAACTGGGATAATAACTCTGTAAAAGTTGCACAGGCGCGCCGTCACATGGGGCAACGCGCCATGCAGGGTGGTTGTGGGGAAATCCAGAGAGCTTGTTCTGACAGGCAGCAGGAAGTTTGGGCAGCCACGGCACCCCACGCGTCGCTCCACGCGCCGCGACTATGGTGAATTCTTATAGTAATTTGTTCTGCTCGCTTTTTGATATCTAGGCTCGGTCCTTGACCCCCGAACGTGATCCCGACTTAATTCCTTAGGATTTTACTTAGAGTTCAAAGCTCCAAATCACTTGAATTACCTCCATAACATTTACATAGCTCGGAATCCTCCTACAAGGTATAAAATACACAATTATTGCAGAACACTAGCGATTAAAGCTCAAACTCAATTAAAGTACAGTAAATTTGAGTGAAATAAGCGACTAAAATACGAGATTATAGCCTACCATCAATCCCGTGAGTGTTTTACCCACTCCTTATCATTATTCTTTATTGCTCCTATTCAAATGCCACTTGTCAGCATAACACTAATCCACGTGCCATATCTATTCTTTCACCAATACACCTAGTTCTTTGTTTCATGACACTTAGCTAGTGATGATGTTGAGTGTTATGATAACACACCTTTATGGGATGATGCATTTTGATGATTCTTTTGACTCTATTTTAACTTTGTTGAAAGAAAGTTTGATCTTTATAAAGAAATGAGTCAAGAAGAATGTGTTGATGAATTTTTTGATTCTATTGCCATTCCTTTGGATGAAAGACTCCATTTATATGATGAAATGAGTAAGTGTGAATGTGGAGATGATTTAGTTGAGAGTAAAAAGGAAAGTGAAGTCTTTGATGCTAGCACTAGTAGTAATTACTTTACTTATCTTATTCCCACGTTCTTCTCATTAGATTTTGCTAATGTTTCTATGAGAAAAAGGTAAGAATGTTTCTTTTGGTGTTTTGAATAATCATTGTGAGAAAAACAAACCTAACTTTATTGATTATTTTGTAAAGGTTCAACAAGAGAAAGTTGCTAAAGGTAAGGAAAGCCTTGAACTAACACTTTGGCATATTATTTGTCAAGAGCTTTTTCTTTTGCCCAAAAGCAAGAATGGTATGTACATTTGGCTTATGCTTATCTTGTGTTTATCAAAGGCCATTGAGGTAGAAATTCATAACTTTGAGTATTTTGATATTCTTTATATGATGATTCATGATGTTATCCTATCCTTTAAGTTGCCATGTGAAGTTGTTGTTGGAAAGTATGTGGATACTCGGGGATTAAGGTTTGTTTTTGACCCCGTAGTTGTTTCATATTGTGGTAAAGTGTCTTTCTTTGGATTAGAGAGTATGATTTTTATTTCTTCTTATGACACTTGGTTATACCATAAATGTGTGTACTTTGTTGAGAATTTTACAAGATTGTGGTTTTGTTGGAAGCATAAAACTTTACACTCTCTTGATTCTTCTCATGGGTATTAGTTTTCTTATATTCAAGCTTGTGTCATTTAAGTTGAAGATGTATTCTTTCTAGATTTTTACACTTGGCTATATCATAAGAGTATTAATTTTGAGTCCAAGATTGAGAACTTTGATCTTTTAGCTTGGATATACAATGCTTTGATTGTGATTGACTTTCTTGTGCCCCTTGCTTGGTTTTGCAAGGTCAAAATTCGAGGACAAATGTCTTTCGGGGGGGGG
>AWOL01S0015355.1:7373-85380 GCA_000715115.1 Nicotiana otophora | reverse complement strand
TATATATATCCCGCCTTGTCACACCACATGTGCAAATATCAATAGTAATAATAGCACGGCAGAAATCTCGCGCAACCCCATACAACAACCGCACGGCAGAAACCTCGCGCAACCCCATACAATAATAACAACCACATGGCAGAAACCTCGTGCTTTACCATAACAAGTACAACAAAAACAATGACAATAATACAAAGTACGACAAGTAAATCAACTCAAGAACTTTAAATCACAAAGAAACGGTAGAATCAATTCACAAGGAATAACCATAGTAAAGAATGCTAGGCGTAAAGAGAACAACTCAACAAGGGAAAACCAATATGTAGCAACGATCCCACAATATACATTTCAACAACAGGGAATCTAACACGAGTCAAATAATTCCAAATAAAACAAGTCGACTAAGATATAGGATATCTAAAACTTCTTTTAAGGTTGAGAAATTTTGAAGGATATTCAACAATTCAATTAAGGATAAGCAGCAGAAAGATAATCATAACCTCAATTAAGACTGAACAAATTATAGGATGAGATAATAATTCCAAATAAAAATAAGCAATTATGAAAAGATAGCATGACAATAGAGGAGATAAAATTTTCAGTTTAGTCAAATAAGAGTCAAATAGGCAATAAGAGTGAATCCTGAAAGCAATTAATTCTAATTAAATCATGTAGAGGTGAAACTAGTAAATAGGAACTTAATCATATCAAGTACAACTTCATACTCAGTGAATATAAGGACCTAAGAACCCTAAAAGGCCAACTTTCCACAAATATGTCCGAGCACACACTCGTCACCTTGCGTACACAGACTGCAGTCAACATAGAAGACTCAAATCCTTAGGGGAATATCCTTCACACAAAGTTAGGCAAGACACTTACCTCAAAACAAAAATTCACCCAAGAAAGTCAACCCGGGCCCACATCTCGGATTGGGTAAAAATCACAAAAATACGAACATCCATTCACTCACGAGTCCAACCATATAAGAATTACTCAAATCCGACCACAAATCCCCTTTCAAAACTCAAAATCTTTATTGAAGAAGTGCTTCCAATAGTTTTCCCAATTTCAACCCTAAAAATCCGAAATTAAAGAGGAAATTAATGACAAATTAGTGGAATATAACCAAAAATGAGTTAGGAATCATTACCCCTAAGTTTCCTCTAAAACTCCCTCGAAAAATCGCCAATTTCGAGCTCTCAAGTCAAAAAATGAAGAATGAAATCAAACCCTCGAGTTTGTCTTTTCTACCAAGGCGTGACCACAACTGCGACATAATTAGCCGCATCTGCGCAACCGCAGGTGCGTATGTCCAACCGCACCTATGCTTTCTCTAGCTTCTGCGCCCCAGAATCCGCTTCTACGGAGCCACTGATGCGCACAAATTCTCCGCACCTGCGGAGACTGCCAAGTCTAGCTCTTCTCGCACCCGCGCCTCCATCTTCGCACCTGCGACCATCGCACCTGCGCCCAACATCCGTATGTACGATTACACCAGAATGCAAACCTCTTCACAACCACGAAAAAGCATCCGAAATTCGTCCGAAACACACCTCGGGCCCCCTGGACCCAGGCGAAGCATACAACCAAGTTCCATAACCTAATACGGACTCGCTCTAGAGGTCTCAAATCACATCAAACAACGACAAAACTATTAATCGAACCAAGAATCGAACTTAAGAACTTTTAAACCTTCCAACTTCTAAAACTCTCGTCGAAACCTATCAAATCAACCCGGAATGACGTCAAATTGTGTAGGCAAGTCCCAAATAACATAAAGGAGTTGTTCCAACTCTCGGAATCGCATTCCGACCATGATATCAAAAAGTTCACTTCCGGTCCAAATCTCCAAAAATTTAACTTTCGCCATTTCAAGCCTAAATCAGCTACAGACCTCAGATACACGGTCCGGACACGCTCCTAAGTCTAAAATCACCCAACGGAGCTAACAGAATCGACGTAACTCCATTCCGGAGTCGTCTTCACATAGTTCTAACTATGGTCAAATTTCTAAGACTTAAGCTTCCGTTTTAGGGACTAAGTGTCCCAAATCACTCAGAATCATCCGGTAACTGAAACCAACCACGCCAGCAAGTGAATACACATAATACGAAGCTGATCAGAGCCTTATGCTGCCAGACGTGACTTACATTCTAAAAATGACCGGCCGGGTTGTTACACCAGCTCACCACAGGTGTGATTACACCAAAAACTCAACTGTTCAACAACAGTTCCTCCTAAGTCCAAAATGGACCTAAATCAATCCGAGTCATGCCCGAGGCCCCAGGGATATTGTCCGAACATACCATCAATTCCCAAAACACATAACAAACCTAGTCGATGCCTAAAATCACATCAAACAACATTAAAACTACGAATCGCACCCCAATTAAAACCTATTGAATCTATGAACATTCAACTTCTAAAACTAATGTTGATTCATATCAAACCAACTCCGATTGACCTCAAAGTTTTCACACAAGTCATAAATAACACAACAGACCTATTCCAACTTCCAGAACTGAAATCCGACCCCGATATCGACAAATTCAACTCTCAGTCAAACCTCTCAACCTTCCAAACCTTCAACTTTCCAATTTTCACCAATTCAAGCCAAAACGACCTACGACCTCCAAATCAATATCTGGGCATACACCTAAGTCCAAAATAACTATGTGAAGCTATCAAAACCATCAAAACTCCATTTTGAAGTCATCTACACAAAAGTCAAATTCTCATTAAGTCTTTTAACTTAAGCTTCCAAGTTTTGGACTAAGTGTCCCAATTTACTCCGAAACTCACCTGAAACCAAACCAACTATCCCTGCAAGTCACATAAACACAATTTAGCATAGAGAAGGCAATATATAGGGGAACGAGGCTAAAATACTCAAAACGACCGGCCGGGTCGTTATATCCTCCCCCTTTTAAAATAAACGTTCGTCCTTGAACGAGTATAAAGACATACTTTAAGTGATGAAAAGATGATGATAACGGCTATGCATATCATGCACGATCTCCGAAGTCGACTCCTCGACTGGTTAACTTCTCCATTAAACTGTTACACTCCATATTTTCATAAGGAAAAGTACATCGTAAGTTAATTGATGTAAGCTCGGAAATGAGATCCTCTTTGAAAGTATATAAACTAATTTAATGATGTTACATCCCGTATTTCCATTCAACATATACACAAATAGGTTGAGGACGAATGTATTTAAATGTGAGAAATTAGATTTGCATAAATAAAAATAAGCTGCTTGCTTACCCGACGTGCCTGCTTCACCAACTTACTTCCCGTCCTACTTTCTTGAGTTACTTGACATATGTCTAAATTATTTAACGAGGATGAGACACATGTTTTAAATAGAAAAAGAACAAACATGTATCACCTACTTGATTAAGTAGGTTACAAGTAGGTGCATCACCTACTTAAAATTTGTGGACCAAATTAAAAGGGAAAGGAAAAGGATAGAGATGGGAAGCCCAACCCATCTGCCCAAGCTATAACGACCCGGCCAGTCATTTTGAGTGTTATATCCCCGTTCCTCCATTTACTATTTATTCTATACTCAAGTGTCGTTATGTGAATTGCCGGGGTAGTTGGAATAGTTCCTAAGATGTTTCGAAATGAGTTGGGACACTTAGTCCCAAGGTTAGAAGTTTAAGTCGAAAAGGTTGATCGGATGCTAACTTGTGTGAAAATGACTTTGGAATGTAGTTTGATGGTTCTAATAGCTCCGTTGGGTGATTTTGGACTTAAGAGTGTGCCCGGATAGCGATTTGGAGGTCCATACTTGATTTTGGCTTGAAACGGCGAAAGTTAAAAATTGAGAAGTTTGGAAAGTTGAGGAGTTTGACTGATAAGTTGAGAAGTTTGATAAGTTTCGGCATCGATTCTAGAAGTTTTTTAATGTTGTTTAATATGATTTGAGGCATCGATAAAGTTTGTATCGTGTTTTAGGACTTGTTGGTATATTTTGTTGAGGTCCCGGGGGGCATCAGGTTGATTTCAGAGGGTTAGCGGATCAAATTTCGGACTTGAGAGATTGCTGATAAGTGTTGGACTGATGTGATCGCACTTGCGAGCTTCATGGTCGCAGGTATGGTAATGGAGTCGCATAAGTGAGTTGGACTGGGCTACTGATGGGTTGCAGGTGTGAGGGAAATGCCGCATTTGCGAGCCCGCAAATGCGTTGTGGCTATGCAGAAGCGGAGGGTGAGCTGTAAATGGTAGTTCGCAGAAGCGAACCTTGTAGCGAAGGAGAGAGCCCACATATGCGGGATTAGGGGCTGCAAAAGTGATGGAGCGGATCTTAAGTGTGTTCCGCAGATGCGGAGACTTGACCGCAGAAGCAGTATTGCAGAAGCGAAGAAAAGGGCCGCAGGTGCGAAAAGCATTGGGCAGATTATAGGTCAAAGGGTTTTCGTGATTTTTATCATTTTGGACTTTGCACACTCGGACTAAGGCAATTTTGGAGAGGGATTTTAGGGAGTTTCTTGAGCTAAGTCACTCTTGATCATTTTTATGCAATAATATTGTTTCCCAATTGAATTTCCCACCTAGTGTATGTGTTTTTGAGGTGGAAGTTTGGGATTTTTAAGCTAAGGATTGGAGAGTTAAGTTTGGGGATTTGACTGATGATTTGGTGTCGGAATTTGGTAAATTTGGTATGGTTGGACTCGTGGTTGAATGGGCTTTCGGATTTGGTAACTTTTATTGGATTCCGAGACGTGGGCCCGAGTGTTGACGTTTGAGTTTTCTTTTTGACTTTTGCATAAGAGCTTAGCATTTTCATATGGAATTGATTCCTATAACTCGTGTTGATTGTATCAAATTGTTTGTGACTAGATTCGAGACGTTCAGAGGCTGATTCACGAGGCAAGGGCTTGCTAGCGGAGTGATTAGATTTGTTTGAGGTAAGTATCGTATTTAAACTCGTTTGAGGCACCAGTTGCCTGAATTGTTGCGATAGCCACGTGCTTTTGGGTGCGCACATGTGTGGGGATGAGCCTATGTGCGGGCACCGAGATTATATATTCATGTTTGGGTTGTGCTCGGGCTCTTATAAGCCTAGAAATGACTGTTAAGCTTTAAGCTATGATATCTCACATGTTGTAACAGTGTATGTGATCTATTTGAGCCATGATGAGTCTACATAGAGGTTTAACCCCTAAACGAACTTGATAGATGCTTTTTGTTGATGAAATTGTCTGTTTGAGATAATATAGTACACTCTGCACATGTTTACACTTTAGCATATCACTTATACCAGTCCAGGAGCATGAAAATATTATTTCATTTATCATATACATGTATACTTATTTTATTGCTTTTGTATGATATGTTTGGACTGGGGACCTCTGACTATGCCAGGCATATTATGTTATAGGCACGTGAGTTGTCCTTCCAGCACGTGAGTTGTCCGTGCGGATCCACTTACTGATATTATTGACACATGAGTTGTCCGTGTAGCACATGAGTTGTTCGTGCAGATCCATATATGGATAATAGTGACACGTGAGTTGTCCGTATTGCACGTGAGTTGTCCGTGCAGGTTCTATTGTTAGCACTTGAGTTGTCTGTGCAGTACGTGAGTTGTCGGTGCAGTGTGTGGAAATTTGCATCTTCTTGATCATTTATCTGATTTACTGGTTTCCTTCCTCTACATGCCATAGTACTGTTTGAGCAGGGTATTTGAGAAACAATGCACATGCACACACGGATATTCTTCTCACGAAGCTTAATGAGTTAGTTTTAAATATTGTGCTGTACTGGTTTAAAAACAGAGAATTACACCGGAATAACTAGTATCCTCAATAATTTAAGCTTCTCTTACCTTGCCTTGCTTATTTACGATACTTATTGAGTTGGTTGTACTCATATTACACCTTGCACCTCGTGTGCAGAGCCAGGCATTTTCGGAAACGGTGGTTGTTGATTGTGGAGTTTTAACTGTTCGGAGATTATCGAGGTACCTATTTTGGCATCCGCAGACCTTTACTCTACTCCCCTATCTCTCAGTTTTTGCTTATTCTGTTCTACTTTCTAAGACAATGTATTATACTGTGTTACAATATAGATTATCATGTACTTAGTGACACCCAGGTTTTGGGAATTTCTGTATTGAGTTGTGACGTTTCATCGAGTTTTATGAGATTTTCATTTATTTAAACCTGTTTTAGTATATTTTGAATTCGACAGTGTTGGTATGTATGAGTTGTTGGCTTGCCTAGCATCATGACAGGTGCCATCACGACAGGTTGAGTTTTGGGCCGTGACAAGTTGGTATCAGGGCATAGGTTACATAGGTCTCACGATTCATGAGCAGGTTTAGTAGAGTCTTGGTGATCGGTACTGAAAGGTATGTACTTATCTTCGAGAGACTGCCGAACCCTTAGGTAAACTTCACATTCTTGTATTTGTGTCGTGCGAATTTGTTGATTACGAGAACTAAACTTCTATTATTCTATTCTCTCACAGATGGTGAGGACACGTGCTACCGAATCGGGCGGATGGCCACCAGTACCACCAGTTAGGGCCACTAGAGGTCGAGGCCGCGGTCGAGGCCGAGCCGAGGTGCAACTTGTACAGCAACTAGAACAACAACTGCATACCCACCAATTGCTCCAACTCAGGAGCAGGTTCCATATGTGGTTGAGCCGGTGAGACCAGCTCAGGCACCAGCTGTGCCTATTCTGATTCCAGGCCTTCAGGAGGCTTTGGCCTAGATATTGACTATTTGTACTAGCCTTGCCCAGGTGGTTTCAGTTCTGGCTGCAACAACCACTTCTGAGGTCAAGGGAGATACTCAAACTCCCTCCGCCCGCACTCCAGAGCAAGTGGTGCAGGGACTTCAGATACTGGGGGTACGATCAGCTCAGCCAGTTATAGTTGCTCAGGCCCATGTAGGTCCCATTATGAGTGATGAGGAGTAGAAGAGACTAGAGAGATTTGGGGGGCTCGAGCCTCCATCATTCAGTGGGGCTGAGTCAGAGGATGCTCAGGACTTCTTGGATAGGTTCTAGCGGATTCTTCGCACGACGGGTATTTCGGAGGCCAGTGAGGTCTCATTTACTACTTTTCAATTGACTGGGGAAACTTTCAGATGGTGGGAGACCTATGTGAGGAGCAGGACACTCGATGTAGCACCACTTTCATGGCATGAGTTCTCTATCCTCTTCTTGGAGAAGTTTGTGCCACAGACTCGCAGGGAGGAGCTGCTCAGGCAATTCATGCAGCTACGTCAAAAGGGCATGTCTGTGAACCAGTATGATATGAGGTTTTCAGAGTTGGCTAGTCACACAGTTTGGTTGGTTCCCACTGAGAGGGAGAGGATTAGGAGGTTCATTGATGGCCTCAACTATCAGTTGTGTTTTGTTATGACTTGGGAGAGTGTATCAGGTGCTAGGTTCAATGAGGTGGTTGATATTGCTCGGTGGCTAGAGTTGGTTTGTAGTTAGGAGCGTGAGGAGAGTGAAGCCAAGAGGCCTCGTGGTTCGGATGGTTTCAGCGGTGTTTCTTCTGGGGGCCAGTCCCACCATAACAGGGGTTTTCCTTATAGGCCCACTCAGATGGCTTGTCCAGCTTATCATGGTGCATCAGTTAGCCACAGTTCTTATAGTGCTCGTTCGGGTCAGTCATTATTCAATGCATTACCAACGCAGAGTTCTCACCATGCCTCATCTACTCAGGTTTCTACAGGCAGTTCCTCGAGTTATCAAGAGCAACAACTCCGTCAGAGGAGGGGTTGTTTTGAGTGCGGGGACTTGAGTCATCTCAAGAGGGATTGCCCTAGATTATTGAGTGGGTTACACATCAAATTTCTCGGCCGATTATACCAGCACTGGTAGTTACACCACCCACTCAGCCAGCTCGGGGTGGGGCCCAGGAAGCTAGAGGTCACCCTAGAGGGGGAGGCCGATCAGGTGGTGGTCAGGCTCGATTCTATGCTATCCCTGCCAGGTCAGAGGCTGTTGCTTCAGACGCAGTGATTGCATATATTGTTTCAGTATGTCACAGGAATGCTTCTACATTATTTGAACCTGGTTCTACTTATTCCTATGTATCATCCCATTTTACTCGTTATTTAGATATGCCCCATGAGTCCTTAGTTTCACCTGTTCATGTATCTACGCTGGCGGGCGATAATATTATTATGGACCGTGTGTATCGGTCGTGCGTGGTGACTATTGGGGAGTGGAGACTAGAGTCGATCTCTTATTACTTAGTATGGTTGATTTCGATGTGATTTTGGGTATGGATTGGCTGTCTCCATGTCATGCTATTCTGGATTGTCACGCTTAGACCGTGACGTTGGCGATACCGGGGTTGCCAAGGATCGAGTGGAGAGGCTCTCTAGATTATGTTCCCAGCAGGGTGATTTCTTACCTGAAGGCCCAACGTATGGTTGGGAAGGGGTGTCTATCCTATTTGGCCTTTGTGAGGGATGTTGGTGCTGATACCCCTACTATTGTTCTGTACTAGTAGTACGCGACTTTTCGGATGTGTTTCCTGCCAACCTACTGGGCATGTCACCCGACAAAGATATTGATTTTGGTATTGACTTGGTGCTGGGCACTTATCCCATTTCTATTCCTCCGTACCATATGGCACCAGCTGAGTTGAAGGAATTGAAAGATCAGCTTCAGGAGATCCTTGATAAGGGGTTTATTCGACCTAGTGTATCGCCTTTGGGTGCACCGGTTCTATTTGTGAAGAAGAAGAATGGTAATATGCAGATGTGCATCGACCATAGGTAGTTGAACAAAGTTACAATCAAGAACAAGTATCCTTTGGCGCGCATTGATGATCTATTTGACTAGCTTCAGGGAGCAAGGGTGTTATCTAAGATTGATTTGAGGTCTAGGTATCACCGGTTGAAGATTCGAGACTCGAATATTCTGAAGACGACATTCAGGACTCGTTATAGTCATTATGAGTTCCTTGTGATGTCTTTTGGGCTGACCAATGCCCCAACAACATTCATACATCTGATGAACAATGTATTTCAGCCATATCTTGATTCGGTTGTTATAGTATTCATTGATGATATCATGGTGTACTCACGTAGCCAGGAGGAGCATGCCCATCATTTGAGGATTGTACTACATCAGTTGAGGGAGAAGAAGCTTTATGCCAAGTTCTCCAAGTGTGAGTTTTGGCTTAGTTCGGTGGCATTCTTGGGGCATGTGGTGTCCAGTGAGGGGATTAAGGTGGATCCAAAGAAGATAGAGACGGTTCAGAGTTGGCCCAGACCGTCTTCAGCTACTGAGATTCAGAGCTTTCTTGGCTTGGCAGATATTATTGTCGATTTGTGGAGGGTTTCTCCTCCATTGCAGCGCCTTTGACCAAATTGACCCAGAAGAGTGCTCCGTTCAGGTGGTCAGATGAGTGTGAGGAGATCTTTTAGAAGCTCAAGACTGCCTTGACCACAACTCCAGTTCTAGTTTTGTCTTCAGCGTCAGGCTCTTATACAGTGTATTATGATGCTTCTCGGATCGGTATTGGGTGTGTGTTGATGCATGAGGGTAGAGTGATTACTTATACTTTGCGTCAGTTGAAGCCCCATGAGAAGAACTAACCTGTTCATGATTTGGTTGGCATCTATCGTTCATGCATCAAAGATTTGGAGGCATTCTCTCTATGGTGTGTCTTGTTAGGTATTTACAGATCATCGGAGTCTCCAACACTTGTTCAAACAAAAGGATCTAAATATGAGACAACAAAGATGGTTGGAGCTGCTAAAGGACTATGATATTACCATTCTCTATCATCCCGGGAAGTCTAATATGGTCGCCGATGCCTTGAGTAGAAGGGCGGTGAGTATGGGTAGCCTTGCATTTATTCTTGTTGGTGAGAGACGGCTTGCAACCGATGTTTAGGCCTTGGCCAACCAGTTCATGAGATTAGATGTTTTGGAGCCCAATTAGGTTCTAGCTTGTATGGTTTCTTTGTCTTCCTTATATGATTGCATTAGGGAGCGCCAGTATGATGATCCCCATTTGCTTGTCCTTAAGTACACAGTTCATCACGATGATGCCAAGGAGGTTACTATTAGGGATGATGGGGTGTTGCGGATGCAGGGTCAGATTTGTGTTCCCAATGTGGATGGGCTACGTGAGTTGATTCTTGAGGAGGCGCACAGTTTGCGGTATTCCATTCATCCGAGTGCCGCAAAGATGTACTAGGATTTGAGGCAGCACTATTGGTGGAGGATAATGAAGAAAGACATAGTGGGGTTTGTAGCTCGATGCCTAAATTGTCAGCAGGTGAAGTACGAGCATCAGAGACCGGGCGGATTGCTTCAGAGGCTTGAGATTCCAGAGTGGAAATGGGAGTGTATCACCATGGATTTTGTATTTGGGCTCCCACGGACTTCAAGGAAATTTGATGCTATTTGTGTGATTGTGGATCGGTTGACCAAGTCCGCGCATTTCATTCAAGTTGGGACTACTTATTCTTTAGATCGGTTGGCTGCGATCTACATCCGCAAGATTGTTCGCCTTCATGGTGTGCCAGTATCCATCATTTCAGATCGGGGCACATAGTGTACATCGTAGTTTTGGAGAGTAGTACAACGAGAGTTGGGCACACAGGTTTAGTTGAGTACAACATTCCACCCTTAGACGGGCGGACAATCTGAGTGCACTATTCAGATATTTGAGGATATGCTTCGTGCTTGTGTCATAGATTTCGGGCTTTCTTGGGATTAATTTCTGCCTCTTGCCGAGTTTGCCTACAACAACAACTATCAATCGAGCATTCAGATGGCTCCGTATGAGGCTTTGTATGGGAGACGGTGTCAGTCTCTGGTGGGTTGGTTCGAGCCGGGTGAGGCTAGGCTATTGGGTACTGATTTGGTTTAGGATGCTTTGGACAAGGTTAAGTTGATTCAGGATCGGCTTCGACCGGCGCAATCTAGATAGAAGAGTTACGCCGATCGAAAGGTTCGTGATGTTGCTTACATGGGTTGGGAGAAGGTACTACTCAGAGTTTTACCCATGAAGGGTGTTATAAGGTTCGGGAAGAAGGGTAAGTTGAGCCCTCGGTACATCGATCCGTTTGAGGTACTTAAGAGGATTGGGGAGGTGGCTTACAAGCTTGCCTTGCTTCCTAGTCTGACAAGTGTTTATCCAGTGTTTCATGTTTCTATGCTCCGGAAGTATGTCGGCGATCCGTCTCATGTTTTGCACTTCAGCACGATGCAGTTGGATGATGATTTGCATTATGATGTGGATCCATTGGCCATTTTAGACCGGCAGGTTCAAAAGTTGAGGTCAAAGAACATAGCTTCGGTGAAGGTGCAGTGGAGAGGTCAGCCAGTAGAGGAGGCTACTTGGGACACCGAGCGGGAGATGCGGAGCAGATATTCATGCCGGACTCCAGGTATGTTTCTAGACCCGTTCGAGGGTGAACGTTTGTTTAAGAGGGGGAGGATGTAACGACCCGCCGGTCGTCTTGAGTGTTATTTCCTCATTCCCCCACTTACTTCTTATTCTATGCTCAATTTTCATTATGTGACTTGTTGGGTAGTTGGGTTGGTTCCGGGGATGTTTCGAAATGAGTTGGGACACTTAGTCCCAAGGTTAGAAGCTTAAGTTGAAAAGGTTGACCAGATGTTGACTTGCATGTAAATGATTCCAGAATAGAGTTTTGATGGTTCCGATAGCTCTGTTGGCTGATTTTGGACTTAGGAGTGTGTCCGGATAGCGATTTGGAGGTCCGTAGTTGATTTTGGCTTGAAACGACGAAAGTTGAAAAATTAGAAGTTTCGAAAGTTGAGGAATTTGATTGAGAGTTGACTTTGTGGTTACAGGGATCGGATTTTGGTTCTAGAAGTTGGAAAAGGTCCGTCATATCATTTGTGACTTATGTGAAACATTTGGGGTCAATCAGACTTGATTTGATAAGTTTCAGCATCAATTATAGTAGTTGGAATTTCTTAGTTTTCATTAAGCCTGAATTGGGTGTGTGATTCATGTTTTTGATGTGATTTGAGGCCTCGACTAAGTTCGTATCATGTTTTAGGACTTGTTGGTATATTTGGCTGATGTCCCGGGGGCCTCGGGTGGCTTTCGGAGGGTTAGCGGATCGAATTTTGAACTTGAGAAATTGCTGATGAGTGCTGGACTGGTGTGATCGCACTGGTGAGGGTCATGGTCGCAGTTGCGAGGCTGCATGTGCGGGAATGGCATCGCAGAAGTGAGTATGACTGGGCTGCTGATGGGTCACAGGTGTGAGGGAATTGCTGCATTTGCGAGCCCGTTGATGCGTGTATGGCTCGGCAGAAGCGGAGCGTGAGCTGGAAATGGTAGTTCGCAGAAGCGAACCTTGTTGCGCAGGAGCGACCCCACAAATTCGGGATTGGGGGCCGCGGAAGTGATGGAGCGGAGTTTTAAGTGAGTTCCGCAAATGCGGAGACTTGACCACAGAAGCGGTATCGCAGAAGCGAAGAAAAGGCCGCAAGTGCGGAAAGCACTGGTCAAATTATAGGTCGAAGGGTTTTCGTGAGTTTTATCATTTTGGACTTTGCAAACTCGGACTAAGGCGATTTTTGAGAGGGATTTCGAGGGGTTTCTTGAGTTAAGTCACTCTTGATCATTTTTATGCAATAATATTGTTTCCCCATTGAATTTCCCACATAGTTTGTGTGTTTTTGAGGTGGAATTTTGGGAGTTTTAGGCTAGGGAATAGAGAGTTAAATTTGGGGATTTGCGTGACAATTTGGTGTTGGAATTGGTAAATTTGGTATGGTTGGAATCGTGGTTAAATGGGCTTTTGAATTTTGTAACTTTTATTGGATTCCGAGACATTGGCCCGAGTGTTGACTTTTGAGTTGACTTTTTGACTTTTAAATAAGAGCTTAGCATTTGCATATGGAATTTATTCCTATAACTCGTGTTGATTGTATCGAATTGTTTGTGGCTAGATTCGAGGCGTTCGGAGGACGATTCGCAAGACAAGGGCTTGCTAGCAGAGTAATTAGATTTGCTTGAGGTAAGTATCGCATTTAAACTCGGTTGAGGCACCAGTTGCCTGAATTGTTATGATAGCCACGTGCTTTTGGGTGCGCACATATGTGGGGATGATCCCATGTGCGGGAACCGGGATTATCTATTCATGTTTGTGTTGTACCCGAGCTCTTATATGCCTAGAAATTACTGTTAAGCTTTAAGCTATGATATCTCATATGTTGTAACGGTTTATGTGATCTATTTGAGCCATGATGAGGCTACATAGAGGTTTAACCCCTGAACAAACTTGATAGATGCTTTTCGTTGATGAAATTGCCGGTTTGAGCTACGATAGTACACTTTGCACATGCCTACACTTTAGCATATCACTTATACTAGTCCAAAAGCATGATAATATTATTCATTCATCATATACATGTATACTTGTTTTATTTCTTTTGTATGATATGTTTGGACTGGGGGCCTGTGACTATGCCGGGCGGATTATGTTATTGGCACGTAAGTTGTCCGTGCAACACGTGAGTTGTCCTTGCGGATCCACTTACTAATATTATTGGAATGTGATTGTCCGTGCAATATGTGATTTGTCAGTGCACATCCATATGTTTATTATATTAACATGTGAGTTGTCCGTGTCTCACGTGAGTTGTCCGTGCAGGTTCTATTGTTAGCACGTGAGTTGTCCGTGCAGTGTGTGAAAATTTGCATCTTCTTGATCATTTATCTGATTTACCGGTTTCCTTCCTCTATATTCCATAGTACTTTTTGAGCACGGTATTTGAGAAACAGTTCACATGTACACACAGATATTCTTCTCCTGAAGCTTAATGAGCTAGTTTTAAATATTGTACTGTGCTGGTTTAAAAAGATATAATTACACCGGAATAACTAGTATCCTCAATAATTTAAGCTTCTCTTACCTTGCCTTGTTTATTTACGATACTTATTGATTTGGTTTTACTTATACTACACCCTGCACCTCGTTTGCAGATCCAGGCATTTTCGGGCACGGTGGTTGTTGATCGTGGAGTTTTACCTGTTCGGAGATTATCAAGGTAGCTGCTTGGTCATGCACAGACCTTGACTCTCCTCCCCTATCTCTCAGTTTTTGCTTATTCTGTTCTACTTTATTAGACAATGTATTAGACTGTGTTACAGTATAGATGCTCATGTACTCAGTGTTACCCCAGGTTTTGGGAGTTCCTGTATTGAGTTGTGACGTTTCATCCAGTTTTATGAGATTTTCATTTATTTAAACCTGTTTTAGTATATTTGTAATTCGAATGTGTTGGTATGTATGAGTTGTCGGCTTGCCTAGTATCATGATAGGCACCATCACTACATGTTGAGTTTTGGGTCGTGACACAATCCCATTAGTATGGCCATATATACATAGATATTTTACTTAGAGAACAATTTAGAATCACTCTCTCTCTATTGCAACGTGAAGAAGCTAAAAAATATCATCCCAAAACCTCTCTCAAAGTTATCCTAGGGTTTAAGATCAAATCCACAAGTTGGTAGGGTGATTTCTCTCTTGGAAGATCAAGACCACCTAGTTATCTCTCTACTTTGTTGTTTGGGGTAAAGATCTTATTTGTGCTTGAAGTAAAGCTTAGTTGGACAAGTGTTATTGCTTCCAAGGTAAGGTTTAACTTATCCTATATGTATTAAAGATCATCTATTTATATCTAGTTGATTTGATAAAGGAAACTTCTGAAGTAGGTTTAACTTCATGTTGAAGTGTTGTAGTTGCTGGGCTATTTTGGAGTTGAATTCTTGATGTTTTATGGCTGCAAATCAGTAGAAATAACTTAAGAATACAATTGCTATTGTGGTTGACGTTTTTGGAAGAAGAGAAGGCTTGGAGAAGTGTTGTTGATATTGTAAAATCGAGTTTAATGCTCGTTTGTTGTTAGTGCTTCCGCGCAATTATTGGTTTGTAGTGAGCATATTTCTAAATTGAAATCATGCTTGGGTTACTTGAGAAGGAGTTTATTTATATATTGTTTGTTGTGTTTTTTGATTTGAGCAAAGTGAAAAGAATAAGGGGAGGTGCTGTCCAAACTTTTGTAGACGAGCTAGTCGCTCATTTATGTTGAGTTCTAGCTTCCGTAAGCTTAACAATGGTCCCTTATTGTTTGTTGTAGATTGAAGTACTAATGGGCTAAACCATCATGTGGTTCAATAAATCAAAAAGGTATGTTAAGGCTATCCCTTCTTTCCTTTTGGCATGGTCCATATGATACAAACAAAACGAGCAAACACGCAACTTTCACAATTGACTATATTCATAGAAGTACTTGGGGTGCCTATGTTCTTGATTCCCCATGTGTCCTATTATTATATTGTCTGTTCACGGGTCTCAAAAAATACGTAAGTTGATAAAGTTTATTTCATGATATTAACCGAAGGCACATTGATCTTATTACTTTTCGAGAGATCTTATTGACTTACTTCTGTATGCATTGCATTCATTTATACATGTATGTTGACCCATGACCAGATGGCGTTATATACACATATATTATATATATATATATATATGGGTTTGGGGAAAGGTTACGATGTTATATATGCACCATCACCTGATCAGCTGGTATACGTTGATGATTTCACCCACTAAGCCCGAGATGATATGATGGGAGGCCCTCAAAGGCTTGACGATATTATGTATGCATATAACTATGTATGATATGCCATTTATATGCATATTCATGACATTATAAATGTTTCATGATTCACAGAGCTATTTAGACTTACAAGTTGAGTCCTTTACTCCATGTTTTGTTTCATGCCTTACATACTCGTTACATTATTCGTACTGACCCCCTATTGCCTGGGGGCCTGCATTTCATGCCCATAGGTGCATGTAGACAGGCTGATGATCCCCCTTATTAGGATCCTTGCTTAACGAGAGTTGGTGTGCTCCATTTGATCCAGAGTTGCTATTGGGTTTTGGTACGATATTGTTGTATACATATATGGGTACGACGAGGCCCAACCCCGTCGTTTATATAGTTGTACACTCTATTAGAGGTCTGTAGACCGTCATGTATAGTTGGATAGTATATGGCCTTGTCGGCTTCTATTTTTATATATAGTTGTCCATAGCAGCCTTGTCGGCTCGCCCTATCGTATTCTGCATGTATATGTATATAAGTCTTTTTGGCATGTTTCCTCACATATGTTATTCACATGATTCAGCAGTTTATTGATAGATGTTATGCATGACCTAACCTTATTTCATGTATATATCATAGACGTATGCTTAAGGGTATTCGACAGGTAGGACTGGGCACTCTTCATGGCCCATCGGTTTGGGTCGTGATAAAAGTGGTATCAAAGCAGTTCTGTCCTAGGGTTGTCTACAGACTGTGTCTAATAGAGTCCTGTTTATGAGTGTGTTGTGCACCACACTTATAAACAGGAGGCTGCAAGATATATAGGATGTTATCCTCCCTTATCTAAGATCGAGCGGTATTTTCCTACCAATATGTTATGTTTTCAGCGATGTCTAAGAAAGCTATAGCTGCCCAGAAGGGCAAGTCTAAGTCCGTGGCTGATGTGACTACGAGTCGAGCGCCACAAGTTACCAGGGCTCGGGGAGAGTCTCAGAGTGAGACTCCATCTCAGACTTCACATACCCCAACCTCTCCAGAGGAGCTCCATGGGGCACCAGCTCCAGCGCCCGCCCCAGTACCCCCAACTCCTCAGCCAGATGCACCGAGTCAAGAAATGAGAGATGTTATTCAACTATTGACTCGATTAGTCGCCGCACAGGCTCAGTGCCAGGAGGTACATATTGGTCAGGCAAATAGGCCAACCATTGCGAGGGTTTAGGAATTCATTAATTTGGACCCCCTGGTATTCACTGGAGCAGATCCAAATGAGGACCCTCAGGTATTTATTGATAGGATGCAGAGGACTTTGAGGGTAATGAAGGCCACTAAGACAGAATATCTTCCTATAGACTTCGGGATGTTGCAGCTAATTGGTACGAGTCTTGGGAGTTATCCAGAGGTGAGGATGCCCATCCATCAGTATGGAAAGAGCTTACAAAGGCTTTTCTTCATCATTATTTGCCACCAGAAATTGATAGGTTCTTGACCCTTTGGCAGGGTAATATGAGTATCCGGGAGTACAACCTTCAGTTTGATTCTTTGGCTAAGTATGCTCCCACTATTGTAGCTAAGATGGATGATTGGGTTCTCAGGTTCGTGATGGGGTTGGAGCCGCACTTGCTTAATGACTGTATGTCGGTCTCACTTCAGCTAGGTATGGATATTTCTCATTTTCAAGCATACACTCAGTGTGTAGAGGAGCGTAAGCAGAAGCAAAGTGTCGATCGTGAGCATGATAGGAGTAAGAGAGCGAGATCTTCAGGTTCTTATGATGAGTTTCGAGGCGGTTAGAGATAACAGTACCCGAGGTATCTAGGGACTCTAGTACTCAGTATAGGGGTGAGTCAAGTCAGATGAGGCTGCCTTTGCCACGTGTGCTCAGTGTGGTAAGCAGCATGTCGGGCAATGCCTTATAGGGTTGGTTGTTTGTTATACTTATGGTTATCCAGGCCATATTATGAGATATTATCCGACGAGAGGTGTTGAAAGTATAGTTCAGCCAGCGGGATCTGTAGCTGACTCATCATCATCAGTACGCCCCCTGAGCAAGGTTCATAGGCACCAGTCGATCGTGGTAGAGGCAGAGGTGGAGCATCTACCTAGAGCGGTCCTCAGAACCGCATTTATGCATTAGCGGGTTGACATGATCAAGAGTCATCACCTGATGTTGTTACAGGTATATTATCAGTCTCCTCATATGGCGTATATGAATTGATTGATCCAGGTTCCACCTTATCGTATGTCAATCCTTTGGTTGCTAGTAAGTTTGGGATAAAACCTGAGTTGATTAAACCTTTTGAGGTGTCTACACCTGTTGGGGATCTAGTGATAGCTAAACGGGTATATATAGAGATTGTATAGTAGTAGTTCATAGTCGTTCTACAGTAGCAGACCTGATTGACTTAGATATGGTAGAATTTGATGTCATAATGGGTATGGATTGGTTGGCTTCTTGTTATGCTAAAGTTGATTTTAGATCAAAGAAGGTTCGGTTCCAGTTTCCAGGGGAGCCAGTTCTAGAGTGGAAAGGCAATACTGCATCGCCGAGAGGTAGGTTCATTTCCTATCTCAAGGCAAGGAAGATGATTAAAAAGGGATATATTTATCACTTAGTTTAGGTACAGGATGTGAAATCATAGTAACCGACCCTTCAGTCTATCCCTGTGGTTAATGAGTTTCCCGATGTTTTTCTCAACGAGCTTCCAGGCCTTCCGCCAGAGTGGGAGATTGAGTTTGCCATTGACATATTACCAGATACTCAGTCGATATATTTTCCTCCTTATAGAATGACACCTTCAGAGTTGAGAGAGTTGAAAGAACAACTGAGGGATTTGCTTGAAAAAGGCTTTACCAGATCTAGTACATCACCGTGGGGAGCACCTGTGTTATTTGTGAGAGAGAAATATGGTTTATTGTGGATGTGTATTGATTACATGCAGTTGAATAAGGTGAAGATCAAGAATAAGTACCCGCTCCCGAGGATTGATGATTTATTTGATCAGTTGCAGGGTGCCGAGTGTTTCTCGAAGATAGACTTGAGGTCTGGGTACCATCAGGTAAGGGTTAAATAGAAAGATATCCCGAAGATAGAATTCAGGACCAGATACATGCACTTTGAGTTTTGTGTTATGTCGTTCAGTTTGACTAATGCCCCATCAGTATTTATGTACTTGATGAACTGTGTGTTCAGACCTTTTCTATATCTGTTCTTGATTGTATTTACAGATTATATCTTTGTTTATTCCCATTCAGGGGCTGAGCATACAGATCATTTGCGTATTGTGCTCAGAGTTCTACAAAAAGGAAGCTGAACGCAAAATTTTCTAAATGCTGGTTGAATTCTATATCTTACCTTGGGCATATTATTTTAGGTGAAGGTATTTATGAAGATTGAGGCAGTGAAGACTTGGCCTAGACCCACGACACCGACAGAGGTTCGTAGCTTCCTGGGTTTGGCAGGTTATTACAAGAGATTTGTAGAGGCTTTTCTTCTCTTTCAGCACCATAAACAAAGCTGACTCAGAAGGCAGCTAAGTTTCAGTGGACTGATGCTTGCGAGTGGAGTTTCCAGGCATTGAAGGACAGATTAACTTCAGCATCGGTTCTGACACTCCTAGAGGGAACCGAAGGTTATGCTATCTATTATGACGCTCTAGGCGTTGGATTGGGTTGTGTATTGATGCATAATGATAAGGTTGTCGCTTGTTCTTCTAGACAACTAAGAAAGCACGAGAAGAATTACCCGACCCACAATTTAGAGTTAGCCGCGGTGATTCATGCACTAAAGATGTGGAGGCACTATTTTTATAGTATTCATGTTGATATCCATACGGATCATAAGAGCCTTCAGTATATCTTCAAGAAAAAGGAATTGAATGTACGTCAGATGCGATGATTGGAGCTACTAAAAGACTATGATGTTGACATTTTATACCATCCAGGGAAGGCAAATGTAGTAGCCGACTCCCTCAGCCGTAGATCTATGGGTAGCCTGTCATATTTACAGCCGGATAAAAGTGATATAGCCCATGTGATTCATCATCTAGCTAGTCTTGGAGTTCAATTACTGGATTCAGGTGATACTGGAGTTACTATTCAGGACACGAAAACATCCTCTTTAGTAGCTAAAGTGAAGAAATGCCATAATAAGGATCATGTGATATCTCATTACAGAGATACAACCCCTCAAAAGGAAAAGACACCATTTGAGATTACAGGGGATGAAGTCCTCAAATATCAAGGCCAATTATGTGTTCCTAATCTTGCAGGGCTGCGTCGGCAGGTTATGGGAGAAACTCACTATTTCTGTTATTCTGTTCATCAAGGAGCGACGAAGATGTATCATGATATAAAGGAAATATACCAGTGGGATGAAATGAAAAGGGATATAGTAGAGTTTGTTGCTCAGTGCCCTAATTATCAGTAGGTTAAGATTGAGCATCAGAAACTAGGTGGATTATTGCAAGCTATAGAGATTCCGACTTGGAAATGAGAAGTAATTAATATGGATTTCATCATAGGCTTACCTCGTACCTGGTATAAGTTCGATTCTATATGGGTGATTTTTGATATACTTACAAAATCAACCCATTTTCTGCCTGTCGGGACTACATAGAGGATTACACAAGGCTTTAGATTAAGGAGATAGTACGACTTCATGGTGTCCCTATATCTATTTTCTCAGATAGAGGTGCTCAGTTTACAACTAATTTCTTGAGGTCCTTCCAGAAAGGATTAGGAACTCAGATAAGTGTTAGCACAACATTCCATACCAGACAGACGGTTAGGCTGAGCGTACTATTCAGACATTTGAGGATATCTTCCGGGCTTGTGTGATAGACTTTAGGGGTGGATGGGATGATCATCTGCCTCTTATTGAGTTTGCGTATAATAATAGCTATAATTCCAGCATTTTGATGGCTCCATAGAAAGCTCTTTACGGACGAAAGTGTAAGTCACCTATCGGATGGTTCGATGTTGGGGAAACTAAGTTAGTAGGACCACAGTTGGTACATCAAGTGGTCGAGAAAACTAAGCTTATACAGGAAATGCTATTAGCAGCTTAGAGCCATCAGAAGTTTTATGTAGATAATCAACGATGATACTTAGAGTTTCAGGTAGACAACTGGGTATTCCTAAATGTATCAACGATGAAAGGCATTGTGAAATTTGGTAATAAAGGCAAACTTAGCCCTCGGTACATTGGACCTTATAAGATCATACGCAAAGTAGGCCAGGTAGCATATGAGTTAGACTTGCCTTCCGACTTAGAGTCTGTACATCACGTCTTTCATATGTCTATGCTCCGTAAGTGCATCAAAGATCCTTCCAGAGTCGTGCCAGTTGATGATGTTCAGGTCATAGAGCAACAATCATATGAGGAAGCTCCCGTTGCTATACTAGATAGACAGGTTCGGAGATTAAGAACTAAGGATGTAGCTTCAATTAAAGTACTTTGGAGGAACAAGAATATGGAGGAGACGACTTAGAAAGCTGAAGAAGATATGAAGTCTAGGTATCCTCACTTGTTTCTGCTTCTAGAAGGGGATAAGACTGAGACATTACAACCTTTAGGTGCGTATATGTTACTGGATTCTTATGTTAGTTAATGTCATTGCTTATGTGAGGCCATTGTTGTTATTGATGATTGTTGTTACACCTCATGTTTTTTGTACGTAAAAGTACGTCGTAAGTCAGTTGATGTATTCTAGGAAATTAGATCATCTTTGAAAGTACATAAAGTAAGTTAATCATGTTACTTTGGAGGTTAAAAATATTTAAGATCATGAACTGCAAGTACCAAGAGGGTTGGAAGGTTTAGAAGCTAAACAAATCGAAGAAAGAAGTTTCGACGAAACAACAAGTTAGGAATGTTATAAGCCATACTTTTGGGGTAATACTAGGGTGATTAACATGATAAGGAGGTGATATTATGAGGTATTTTAGTCGTATTATAGTCGTGTGTTAAGTTTTAAAGTCAAACGAGTTAGGAAACAAAAGTCGACAAAAGTTGTCGCAAGTTACATTCATAATTTTACTTAAAATTTAGGTCTAATGTTACTGAGCTTTTCTATCAATGTAATCGCAATTACGGGGTGATCCACCACCATATTGAATATCAACGAGTCTAATTTCCAACGTGGAGAGATTGCGCAAGCAGCTCGCTTTTGGGACCCACAAGGTTGGTTGAAGATTATCTTGATATATAAAGTTGTAGCCTTCATCTCCAAGGCTCATTTCGACAAATCAGAACTAAAAAGTCTCTCTATACATCCTAAATACATCCTTAGGGTTTTGAAGCAATTCCATCATCCGCGACTCAAAATCAAGATACGAACACATCAACGCGATCCTTACGACATAGGTAAGACGTTTTCATCCCCCTTTCTCTTTATAACTCGTGTTTTGGAAATAGCTTTGTGGCTAAGGACGCTTGTTACCTCTGTTTTTTAGTTATACAAGCATAAGTAAGGGTGTGGATCAAAGGTACATTAATCTCTCCACTGAAACTCCCTACATTATGAACCCAGGAAGAAACTTATTATTAGTTGTTATACAGGAATGAATGCTATTCTAGTAGCAATAGACTGTGATTGTAAAATGTAAAAGGGGACCAAAGTAGAAGTAATGGGACAACAATACTGTTCTAGCAGGCTAATAAGATATGGGTTTTAGTTTAGTTTACAGAGGAGACCCTGGCAAAATTTACATAGGTGTCTAAGAGTTAACATTCGAGGACTAAGGGAGGAGAGGGGAGTGGCATAAGATATTAAGAAGTTAGAACTCTGATAGATCTAATGGCCTAGGGAGGAAATCCTGGATAGTACACAATATTTTGGGGAAGTTAGTATAGTGGAATAGAAAGTTAAGAATACGGTTAATAAGTTTACAACCAGAAGGTGCCAATACCTAGAAGATTGATTAACAGACTGGTAGGTGACAAATTAATTAGGAAGTAGTTTTAAGGAGGGAGGGTGTCCTAACCCCGTGAGAGCCCGATAGTTATTTCATTGGAGTATAGCCCGAGAAGGTATATACATTTAGAATTGCTGAGTATGTCATGTAGATCTTGGCAAGTTAAAACAGTTGAGGACAGATGTTTCTAGGGGGGGAAGGATGGTACATCCTGTATTTTCATACGTTAAAGTTTCATCGTAAGTTAATCGATGAAAGCTTGGGAATGCGATTAGTTTTGAGGTTATAAGTATTTATGCTATTTATAACAAGTGATAAGTAAGTGTCGTGAAGGTCAGAGGATAAACAATCAAAGAAAATGAGTTTCGTTGAAGTTTGACATTTCGGGATAAAATATGATCCAAGCTATAATACCCTGTATTTATGGACTAGTGCCACACAATGTACCACATGACCATGATAGTAAGGTATATAAAGTATGTTAAAAGTAATTAGTATTTTAAGTGAATTGAGATGAGATTATACTGTCATTCTCAAGATGAGCAGAATGATGAAGCACTAAAGGACTTAAATTTATACATAAAGAATAAGCAGGGAGAGAGTAACCTGGGGTTAGGTAGCAGACCTCGGTAATAATAAACCGAAGTAAGTGTTATGATATAATATGACCTATCTAGATGCAGTAATACCATAAAGATAGATAATCGAGGCTATGAAACAAAATATAGCAATAGTCATAAGTTCGACAAAGTACCAAGCAAAGAACTTCAGTACACCTATAGATGCCTAGAAAGACAGCTTGTCATAGTTCTGTATATGTTCACAAAGTGAGGCTTAGAGAAATTGGATAAAAGCTGAAGGAAAAAGGAGAGACAGGTCCCATAGGTGTGCGTAGAAAGATAGAGTCGTACAGGCTGTATGACAGAAGGTAGCAACAGTTATGATATTTGAAGAATTCGTAACGCAGGTCGTGGTGTGAGAAAGAGGCCTAAAGGGGGGAATGCCCTGGCCTTTGGATTTATTCGCAGAACAGTTGCCTAGATTGAATGGACAATATAAAAGTATTTGTAAGATCTATAGGTTATAAGATGTATAAGCACATTAGTCAACATTCGAGGAGGAACTTTCCAAAATGGGGGAATGATATTACATCCCATATTTCGTACAAAAAAATACGTCGTAAGTCAGTTGATGTATGCTCGCAAATTTGATCATCTTTGAAAGTACATAAAGTTAGTTAATCATATTACTTTGGAGGTTACAAATATTTAAGATCATTAACTGCAAGTACCAAGAGGGTTGGAAGTTTTAGAAGCAAAACAAATCGAAGAAAATAAGTTTCGTCGAAACGACAAGTTGGTAATGTTATAACCTGTACTTTTTGGGTAATAATAGGGTGATTAACATGATAAAAAGGTTATATTATGAGGTATTTTAGTTGTATTGTAGTCGTGTGTTAAGTTTTGAAGTAAAACAAGTTAGAAAACAAAAGTCGACAAACGTTGTCGCAAGTTACGTTCATAATTTTACTTAAACTTTAGGTCTAATTTTACTAATATTTCTCTCAATGTAATCAGAACTACGGGGTGATACACCCACAAAATTGAATATCTACAAGTATAGTTTCTAACTCATTAAACTGTTCATCGATACGACATCAGAGTGGAGAGATATTTATGTTTTTGCGAGACTGCGCAAGCAGCTCCCTTTTGGGACCCACAAGGTCGGTTGAAGATTATCTTGATATATAAAGTTGTAGCCTTAATATCCAAGGCTTATTTCGACCCAAATCATAACTAAAAAGTCTCTCTATACATCCTAAATACATCCTTAGGGTTTTGAAGCAATTCCATCATTCGCGACTCAAAATCAAGACGCGAACAGATCAACCCGATCCTTACGACATAGGTAAAACTTTGCCATCCCCTTTTTTCCTTATAACTCGTGTGTTGGAAAGATATTCGTGGATAAGCAGGATTTCAACCTCTTTATTTTAGTTATACAAGCATAAGTAAGGGTGTGGATCAAAAGGAACAATGTTTGAAGCAAGAACACAAGAGGTATGTAGGGTTTTCGTTTCGTTTTTGGCATGATTTGGTTTAGCTATGTTCTAGACTTTCTTCTTGATATTTTAAGGGTTGTTCAAGGGAAATATCAGCATTAATTGTATCCTTATATATTATTCAATTTCATATGTGAATTATGGAAGAAAATAGTTTAGGCTGGAACTTCAAAACACAACAAAAACAAAAGGGAAATACCAATTTGGCCTATGCCATCCAGACTTCTGTTTGTTCAGTTCCTTTAGTGTTTTTATGTATACCTAACCCCCATATGATCCTAATAGATTCATTTAAGATTATTTAATCTTAAGTTTTATGTTTTGATTCTTAGATTATTTCTAAATCATATTTAGACTTTCATGTCACAAGTTAGCCATTATGAGTCGACATTACATTCACAATTCTGTTTTGTCGATCGTTTGAAACTATTGTGGATAAGTTGATCTCCTTTAGTTTGATGTTATTATCTTTTTCGGGTATCCATCCCGTGTATATTGTGGTGCTTGCTGTTATGTTTGGGGATCATCTAGTTTTAGGGGAAACTCTGCCGAAAGTTTTGAAAATTTGAAGAGTTGGACAAATATTGAGTTCCTTGGTTCTAAATTGATTATAGAGGGATAATAATGAGTTAAATAACCTTAGTATCTCATGTACATACTCAGTTTCTCCCTAAAATAGGGATAGGGTCCTCCGTCCAACTTATGGACGATGTGCATCAGATTACGTTTGTGATTCCATTTATGGTTTCCTTCATGATCTCTTGAGTCCATATGATGTCGCCACATGTGTTATGCCTCATAAATTATTACATTGATTATGTTGGGGGGATATATCCCATAACACCTGTGATTCCTATTGATTATATGGTGGGGGATTATAACTCATAGCGCTAGCGAGGCCTATTGACTATATGCTTGGGGAGAGATAGCTCATAATGCCAGTGAGGACTATTGATTATATGTTGGGGGAGATAGCCCATAACACTAGTCAAGCCTGTTGATTATATATTTAGATGTTGCGGGAATATAGCCCATAACACCAGTCAGGCATTTTATATACGCGTATATAGCTACACTTTGCATTGCATGACTATACATGAGGCTAGTTCAGTTTTACAGTTACCTGATTGGGGGGATATAGCCCATAACACTAGACATGTACCAGCTCAGATAGTAGTTCAGTTTCAGCACAGTTTCAGCTTAAACTTCGGTTCAGTTCCAGATCAGTTGCTAGTACAGACTCTTGTTTAGCCTTCAACTTATATTTAGATTCTTATAGTCATTCTTTAGTATGCTTTACATATGCATTCCACTCTACATACTTTGTACATATCATACTCATGTTCCTTTTGGGGCGTTACGTTTCATGCCGCGCAGGTACGGATAGATCAGTGTTTGAGCCACATCAGTAGGCCATCCACTAGCTGTTGGAGTCATTCCGTTACTCCCGGAGTTACTTATCTTTTGGTATGTGTACTATCAGCTAGTTTGGATATGATAGGGCCCTGCTCCGTCCAGTACTTTTTCAGTTCAGCACTCCTAAAGTCTTGTAGATATGCACCTGTACAGTTAGTATATTTCTATATGTCAGTTTGTGTTAGTCTTGTCAGCTTTCCAGATTGTGCAATTCTTATCAGCTATGCTTATTCTTGTTCAGTTTATCCGTTTATGTTCATGATGAGTATATTATCAACAAGTTTAGTGATGATCGACACTTAGTGTCGGTTATCCGTCGCGGTCCTAGGCTGGGTCGTGATAATTATGGCCCTGCGTGGCTTTGTATTAGTTGGTTTGTTGTGTGACAGGATGGTAGAAGTAGTACAGTTACAGAGGAGACTCTACCGAAATTTTTATAAATCTTTGGGAGTTTAACCTTGGAGAGGCCTAGGGGGGGGGGATGACTTGGACTTTGAATTTATTCACATAATAGTTGCCTAGATAACAAGAACATTATTAAAGTATTAGTAAGGGCTATAGGTTATGAGACTGATAAGCGCATCAGTCAACATTCGAGGACGAATGTTCCAAAGGGGCAATGATGTTACACCCCATGTTTTCATATACAAAAGTACGTCATAAGTAAATTGATGTAAGCTCGAAAATGAGATCCTCTTAGAAAGTATATAAAGTAATTTGATGATGTTACATCATGTATTTCTGTTCAACATATACACGACTAGGTTGAGGACGAATGCACTTAAACGTGAGAATGAAGATTTGGACAAATAAAAACGAGCTGCTTGCTTACCCAACGTGCCTGCTTCACCAACTTGCTTTCCGTCCTACTTGCTTGAGCTACTCGACACATGTCTAAATTATTTAACGAGGATAAGACACATGTTTAAAAATGAAAAAAGAACCAAAATGTATCACCTAATTGATTAAGTAGGTAACAAGTAGGTGCATCACCTGTAGGTGTAGGTAAACAAGCATGGGGGCCTGTGTTTCATGCTTACAGGTGCAGGTAGACAGGCTGATAGCCGCCCTTCTTAGGAGCCTTGCTCAGCAAGAGTTGGTGTGCTCCATTTGATCCGAAGCTGCTATTGGGTTTTGGTACGCTATTTTTGTATACATATATGGGTACGACGGGGCCCAGTTCCGTCATTTATACAGGTTTACACTCTATTAGAGGTCTATAGACAGTCATGTATAGTTGGATAGTATGTGGCCTTGCCGCCTTCTATTTTCATATAGTTGTCCATAGCAGCCTTGTCGTCTCTCCCTACCATATTCCGCATTTATATGTATATAAGTCTTTTGGGCATGTTTCCTCACGTATGTTATTCACATGATTCAACAGTTTATTGACAGATGTTATGCATGACCTACTCTTATTTCATATTTACATCTTAGACGTATGCTTAGGGGTGTTCGACAGGTAGGACTCGGGCACTCGTCATGGCCCATCGGTTTAGGTCATTACATGAACCTTCACTGAAGCAATGTTTTTTGATCTCAACTTTCGAACCTGCCTATCTAAGACGGCTACCGGCTCCTTAACATAAGTCAAATCCTTTTCCAATTGGACTGAGCTGAAATCTAAAACATGGGACGAATCACCGTGATACTTCCGGAGCATGGAGACATGGAACACCGGTGAACTGCATATAAGCTGGGTGGTAATGCAATTTATAGGCCACCTCTCCCACCATCTCAAGGATCTCAAAAGGACCAATATACCTAGGGCTAAACTTGCCCTTCTTTCTGAACCTCATCACACCCTTCATGGGTGAAACCTAGAGCAAAACCCTCTCTCTAACATAAATGCTACGTCACGATCCGATTGGCATAACTCTTCTTCCTAGACTGTGTTGTTCGAAGCCGATCCTGGATCAACTTGACTTTATCCAAGGCATCTCGAACCAAATATGTGCCCACCAATCTAGTCACACCCGGCTTAAACCAACAAACTGGAGAACGACATTGTCTCCCATATAGGGCCTCATAAGGAGCCATCTGAATACTCGATTGGTAGCTGTTGTTGTAGGCAAACTCTTCAAGCGTCAATAACTAATCCCAAGAACCCCCGAAATCCATAACACAGACACATAGCATATCCTCTAAGATCTAAATGGTGCGCTTGGCTTGCCTGTCCGTCTGGGGGTGAAATGTTGTACTCAACTCAACCCATGTGCCTAACTCACGCTGCACAACCCTCCATAAGTACGATGTAAATTGCGTGCCCCGATCAGACACAATGGATACCGGCACACCATGATGTCGAACAATTTCGCGGATATAGATCTGAGCCAGCTGCTCTGAAGAATAGGTAGTCACCACAGGAATAAAATGAGCTAACTTTGTCAACCTGTCCACAATCACACATACAATATCAAATTTCTTCAAGGTCTATGGGATCCAAACAACGAAATACATGGTAACATACTCCCACTTCCACTCAAGAATCTTAAGTCTTTGAAGCAAACCGCCTGGCATCTGATGCTCATACTTCACTTGCTGATAGTTCAGACATCGATCCACATACTCCACTATGTCTTTCTTCATTCTCCTCCGCTAATAGTGCTATCTAAAATCCTGATACATCTTAGCGGCACCCGGATGAATGGAGTACCGTGAACTGTGGGCCTCCTCAAGGATCAACTCACGTAACCCATCTACATTAGGCACACATAACCGGCCCTGCATCCAAAACACCACATTATCTCCAATAGAAACCTCCTTGGCATCGCCTTGCTATATCGTGTACTTAAGGACATGCAAATGGGGGTCGTCATACTGACTCTCTCTGACGCGTTCATATAAAGAAGACTAAAAAATCACGCAAGCAAGAACCCGACTAGGCTCCGAAATATCCAATCTAACAAACTGATTGGCCAAGGACTGAACATCTATGGCTAGTGGTCTCTCTGTTGCTGGTAGATATACCAAAGTGCCCATACTCTCCGCCTTTTGACTCAAGGCATCGGCCACCATATTGGCCTTACCGGGATGATACATAATAATATCATAGTCTTTAAGTAACTCTAACCATCTTCGCTACCGCAAACTAAGATCTTTCTGCTTGAACATATGCTGGAGACTCCGGTGGTCAGTATAGACCTCACATAGAACACCGTATAAGTAGTGCCTCCAAATATTCATGGCATGAACAATAGCTGCAAATTCCAAATCGTGGATAGAATAATTCTTCTCATGAAACTTCAGATGTCGAGACGCGTAGGCAATCACCTTATCATCTTACATCAACACCGCACCAAGTCCAACACATGACGCATTGCAATACATTGTGTAAGACCCTGAACCCCTTGGCAACACCAACACTGGGGCTATAGTCAAAGAAGTCTTGAGCTTTTGAAAGATCATCTCACACTCCTTGGACCATCTAAAAGGAGAACCCTCTAGGTCAATCCGATCATAGGTACAACAATGGATGAGAAACCCTCTAGGAAACGGCGATAATATTCGGCCAAACCAAGAAAACTTTGAATCTCAGTAGCTGAAGACGGTCTGAGCCAACTCTGAACTGCCTCAATCTTCTTCGGATCTACCTTGATCCCCTCACTCGACACCACATGACCCAAAAATATCACCGAATCGAGCCAGAATTCACACTTTGAGAATTTTGCATATAACTTCTCTCTCTCAAGGTCTGGAGCATGATCCTCAGATGCTGCTCATGATCCTCCCGACTGCGGGAGTACACCAAGATGTCATCAATAAACACAATGACGAATAAATCAAGATATGGGTGGAATACACTGTTCATCAGGTGCATAAATGCTATTGGGGCGTTGGTCAACCCAAATGGGATTACGAGGAACTCGTAGTGACCATACCTAGTATTGAAGGCAGTCTTCGGAATATCCGAATCCCGAATCTTCAGTTGATGATACCCTGACCTCAAATCAATCTTTTATAACACTCTAGCACCGTGTAGCTGGTCAAATAAGTCATCAATGAGCGAAAATGGGTGCCTGTTCTTCATTATAATTTTTTAAGTTGTCTATAATCAATACATAACCTCATAGAACCATCCTTCTACTTCACAAACAGAACCAGAGCACCCCAAGGCGACACACTAGGCTGAATGAAATCCTTATCAAGCAACTCTTGCAGCTGCTCCATCAACTCCGCTGGTGCCATATGATATAGTGTCACAGAAATGGGCTGAGTGCCCGACAATAAGTCAATGCCAAAATTGATATCTCTATCGGGTAGAATACCCAAAAGATTTGCTTAAAATATATTTGGGAAGTCTCTCACTATCGAAACTGAGTCAACGGTAAGAGTATCGGCACTAGAATCTCTCACAAAGGCTAGATATGCATCACACCTCTTCCTAACCATTCGCTGAGCCTTTAGGAAAGGACACAACCATTCTAGGAATATAATCTAATGTACCCCTCCACTCTAACCGCAACAAACAAGACATAGCCAATGTCACAGTCTTGCTGTGACAATCCAGAATAGTGTGATAGGGCGAAAACTAGTCCATGCCCAAGATAACATAAAGGTCTACCATACTGAGTAACAATAGACCAACTCTGGTTTCAAAACCACTAATAACAACTAAACATGATCGATACATACGGTCCATAATAATAGAATCACCCACAGGCGTGGACATATATACAGGAGAATTTAAAAAATCACGAGATATATCCAAATATAGAGAAAAGTAAGATGACACATATGAGTAAGTGGATCCCAGATCAAATAAGACTAATGCATCCCTATGACAAACCGGAACCAAACATGTGATGACTGCGTCTGATGTGACCGCCTCTGTCCTACCTGAAAAAGGATAGAATCTGGTCTGGCCTTCCACTCTAAGGAAACCTCTACCCGCTTGACCTCCACACCTAGCTGGCTGTGTAGGTGGAGCAGCAACAACCATGGCATGAGAGGTCTATGGCCGGTGGAATACATGGAGCCTGCATAGTCTATGGAGGTGCACCCCTCCTGAGTCTGGGGGTAGTCCCTCATCATATGTCTGGTAGCCTTACACTCAAAACAAGCTCTCGGTAGGCATGGCTGCTAAACCTGGCTCTGGCATGGTCGGCTAGACTGACCGCTGAAGGCACGCCGTGCAGAAGGTGCACTAGATAGGGGCTAAGCAAAATGTGCAACTTGAGTACTCGGAATAGCCGGAGTACTACTAGAAGCTGGAAGTACTGAACGAACTGGACGACTCACATATTCCCTGCCATGACGGGCCACAGTTGGGGCGCGGGCACCACTATATCCTCCAGAATCACGAGGCCTCTTGGCCTCCCTGTCCTCCCTCTCACAGCCATGCACTCCAACCTCCGCGTAATCTCTACCACCTGCTAATACAAAGTATCTATTTCTAACTCTTGAGCCATGATGAATCAATACCATTGTTGAGCCCCTCGATGAATCGGTGGACTCGCTCCCTGACTGTAGCAACCAAGGCAGGTGCATGTTTGGAAAAATCACTGAGTCTGATGGCATACTCTAACACTGTTATAGTACCCTAGCACAGCTTCTCAAACTCCACATGCCATGTATCCCGAAGGGTTTGTGGAACAAACCCTCTCAAGAAAATTTTGGAGAATTTAGTCCATGTGAGTGAAACTGCATAGGTTGGGCTACCCTCCTTGTATGCCCGCCACCACTGATACGCTACTCCTGATAGCTGAAATGTGGTCAAAGCGACTCCGCTCGCCTCCACAATACCCATGGTGCGGAGAATATGGTGGCACTTCTCTTGAAAGCCCTGTGCATCCTCTATAGCTAGGCTACTGTAAGTAGGAGGATGATACTTCTTGAACCTCTCAAATCTAAGCTGCTCCTCCTCAGATGCCACTGCCCTAACCTCGGGCTAAACTAGAACAACAGGCTATGCTGGCATAACCTCTGGGACCTGATCAACACGGACCCTCTGCTCTAGAGTACGGGCCGTGGGAGTCTAGGCTCCTCCCCCAGCCTGAGATGTAGCTAGTGCAAGTAGAATCAACCCCGCCTGCGCTAGAGTACCGAACATGCTCAAGAACTATGCGAGGGTCTCCTAAAGTACATGGGTGACAACAGGCGCCTCAGGTGCCTGTCCCCCAACTATAGCTACTGGTGGCTCCATAGTCGCTGCTTGGGCAGGTGCCTTAGCTGCACCATGTGCCCCTCCTCATCCTCTGCCCCGACCCTGCCCTCTCGCGACTCTAGCAGGGGACGCGGGTGTCTGATCGCCAGATCCAGCAGTGCGTGTCCTCACCATCTGTGAGAGAATAGACAGACAAAGATTCAAATTTCGAAGTCAACAAATTCGCACGATAAGGAATCAAAGAAGTGTCCTTTTCCTAATTATGTCGCCTCTCAAAGATAAGTACATACGTCTCTTTACCGATCTGCAAGACTCTACTAAACTTGCTTATGACTCGTAACACCTATGAACCTACAAATCTGATAACAACTTGTCACGACCTCAGTTTCCCACCTTAGGATGCCGTGATGGCACCTAGTCTGTAAGACTTGGTTAAGCCTAACATGCATAGAGAAATAACAGAAATAAAAATGAAACCTCAACTTTAAACCATTAAACTATCATAATAAATCTATACAGCACTGCTAACAAATAACTCCCAAAATCTGGCGGAACAAAGTCATAAGCTCTACAGAATATTCTAAAACGACTATTACAACACCATCTGATAAAGGAAATAACAGTAATGAGAAGAAAACAGAAGGTGACTCCGAGGCCTGCGGACGTTGGACAGGTGTACCTTGAAGTCTCCTGAAAGCAGCTAACCAATCAATCTCTAGCGCCCAGCACAGGCAGACGTACCTGGATCTGCACAAAAATATGCAGAAGCGTAGTATGAGTACACCACAATGGTACCCAGTAAGTATCAAGCCTAACCTCGGTAGAGTTGGGACGAGGCCAGGTTAAGACACCTAATAGGATATGATAAATAGAACAAAATATAATAGAGAGAAGTAATGGAAAGCGGAGAAATGAATGAAAACAAAAATGTTTAGTAATGTAAACTAATGATAGAATTTTAAGCAAACGGTAAATGAGAAGGAAACACGTAATGAGAACCACAAATAATCAAATACAGACAAAACTGGTAAGACAAGGAAGAAATAAAGTAACAAGAACTGTTCAACCAATAAATCTTTTCAATATGATATGAATAACAAGAATCACAACCAAGGTACCGCCTCGTATGCATATTTCTCAATTTCAATCACAATCTCCTTGTAACACCGCGTGAGCCTTTACATTTAGTTTTGAAAATTATTTTTCCCGAAATAGCTACATGCGTTTTAACCCACCATATCTCACCGTGTGGCATCAAGTAGTTCCCTACTAGCAACACGCGTATTACGCCCACCTTATCTCACCGCATGCATTTCAACCCATAGCCTTATACCACCGCATGCGTATCAATATCACAACACAGTCACAACTCGCACCACAAGTGCCCATATGCCACAACTCAACACAAAGTCAACAATACCAATGTTTCCACAACAAATATCCCATGGCTCTACCACAATGTGTACAAGAATCTCAAGAATAACAAATAAAAGTGAATAGCTCAACAAGAAAGATATCTCAACAATTAACAACTTCGCCTCAATGTGGTAACCGCTTTTACAACTTCAACACCAATAACTCAACAAGAAGGTATTCCATGAAATAACAACTTCAAGTAAAGTAATTCAACAACTAAAGAAGTCACAAGACAATAAGGAAGGCAATAACTTCAACTAAAGCATATGAGAGAAAAATAACAAGTAAGAGGTAGAACAAGTGTTAACAATGTCAAATAAGCATGTAAGGATAGATTAACACATGTAAGGGTAGATTAACAATGAAATATATAACATGTTATGACAATTCAATTAAAGGCATGGAAAGAGTCTAAATAACTGAAACCGTTCAAATACCACATATAGCCCATGTACGCACTCGTCACCTCGCGTAGACGTTTCAACATAACACAAATAGCACATTCAATATAAATCCTAAGGGGTAGTTTCCACCACACAAAGTTAGGCAAGATACTCACCCCATATAAGCTAAATCAACCGGCTAGTAAGCCTTTCCCGCGAATATCCAACTCCAGACGGCTCGAATCTAGCCAAAATAAGTCAATACCATAAATACAAACCATAGGATATGATTCTGTGTAACAAAGTTGCAATTTTTAAAGAAATCAAAAAGTTAACTCAAAAAGTCAACCCCATGCTCGCATCTCGGAACCCGACTAAACTTACAAAATCCGAATACCCATTCCGATACGCATCTAACCTTACTAAAATTATCCAATTTTGACCTCAAATCGACCTTCAAATCCTCAATTTATAGTTTAGGAAGTTTTCACAAAAATCCCCAACTTTTTCCAACTGAAAACACTGATTAAGTGATAAAAACAATGATGGATTCATGAATAATAAGCAAATCCGAGTCAGAAACACTTACCCTGATCCAAATCTTGAAAATCCCTTCCAAAATCGCTCAAAACCGAGCTATACAACTCTAAATATGAAAAATAACTCTAACCCTCGATCTTCTCTATTTTTGCCCAACGATATCTGCTTCTACGACCTCTCTGTCGTATCTACGACTCCACATGTGCGAAAAAATCCATCACAAGTGCGGCCTCAACTAACTCAGGGACATTTCACTTCTGTAGCACAAATAGCGCACCTGCGCTCCCGCTTCTACGGACCAAGAGCGCATCTGCGTGTTCGCAGATGCAGAGTCTTACTGCATATATGGTCCTTCCAGGCTTGCTCAAATCCCGCTTTTGCAGACAAGTCATCACTTCTGTGGGTGCACACCTGCGACCAGGTGTCCGCTCCTGCGAATTTACCCCTGGCTACCTCCTTCGCTTATGCGATCTCCCAACCGCACCTGCGGCTAAGCCCACCGTAGGTGAGATGACACTAGAAACTCAGTTGTTCACAACAATTCCTCCTAAGTCCACAATGGACCCGAATCAATCTGAAACATGCCCGGGGCCCCCGAGACCCTGTTCGAACATACCATTAAGTCCCAAAACACATAAAGGACCTACTCGAGGACTAAAATCACATCAAACAACATCAAATCTATGAGTCACACCCCAATTCAAACTTATTGAATCCATGAACATTCAACTTCTAAAACTAATGCCGATTCATATCAAACCAAATCCGATTGACCTAAATTTTGCACACAAGCCATAAATGATACAATGGACCTATTCCAACTTCTGAAACCAAAATCAGACCCCGATATCGACAAAGTTAACTCTCGATGAAACCTATCAACCTTCCAAACCTTCAACTTTCCAACTTTTACCAATTCAAGCCAAAATGATCTACGGCCCCTAAATCAATATCCAGGCATATGTCTAAGTCCAAAATCACCATACGAAGCTATTGAAACCATCAAAACTCTATTCCATAGTCATCTACACAAAAGTCAGACTTCGATCAACTCTTTCAAGTTAAGCTTCCAAATTTGGGACTAAGTATCCCGATTCACTCCGAAACTTACCCGAAACCAAACCAGCCACCCCGATAAGTCAAATAACCATAATTTAACATAGAGGAGAAAATAAATAGGGGAACGGGGTTAAAATACTCAAAATGATCGGCCAGGTCGTTACACATATTTAGCTTCAGCTTCTTTGACTATGCACCTTATTATTAATATTTGATGTTTCTCAATTGTTTTTCTGGTGTTCTACCTGCTTATGAATTGAATGGGTTATGGAAAGTGAATATCTTTGTCAAAATCCCACCACTATTGCATTGGGATAGACTTGATACTTACTAAGTATATATTGTTTTCCATACTCATACTATACTTTTGTATATTCTTATATATATCCTGATATTGGTTTTAGCAGTGTTTCGTAGGATGCCTATGATATTCTTTTGGAGACTTCATGTGTAACGACCCAATCAGTTATTTTGAGATTTAGCTTTTTAGTTTGTGGTTTGAGACCTTGAGTAGCTTTATATGAGAGATTGTTACTTGCGACTATGGTTGGTTTTGATTTCTGAGATTCAGGAGTGGTTTGGAAGAGTAATTCTCAATTTGAAAGTTTTAAGTTTGATGAATTGACCAAGGTTTGATTTATGTGTAAATGACTCCGGATTGGTAATTTGAAGGTTCCAATAGATTTTCATGATAATTGTGGACTTGAGTATATGTTCGTATTCGGATTTGGAGATTCATAGAAGGTTTTAGCTATATATGTCGAAAGTTTCCAACTTGAAGAATTTGAGAGTTCATAAGTTTAACCGATAGTTGACTTTGAGTTTATCAGACTCCAATTCCTGTTCTGAGATTTTGGATAGGTTAATGTTGTTGTATTGAACTTGTATGCAAAGTTTGGTTGCAATCAGAAATGTCTAAGTTTGATTCGGACGCGTTTGGTGAAGTTGGGAAGTTTGAAAGTTAATAGATGGATTTGATCTTCCATTCTTTGTTTTGGTTGTTATTTTTTATGTTTCGCGCCTTGGGACAGGTTTGTAGGAGGTATATAGGGAATTTTTGGAATGATTGGACGGTGTCCTAGGTAGCTCGGGTGTGATTCAGGATGGTTTCATACCATTTCGATTGAGTTTTGCACTGCTGATTTTCTGGTGTCTGTGTGGTGCTTCGCAATCACAATCGTAAGTGGTGTGTGTAATGCCCCAGTCGGTTATTTTGTGTATTATAGTCCTGTTTCCCTATTTATCACTTCTTCTATGTTAATTTGTGGTTATGTGACTTGCCGGGATGGTTGGATTGGTTTCGGAGAAGTTTTAGAGTGAATTGGGACACTTAGTTCCAAGGTTGAAAGCTTAAGTTGAAAGAGTTTACCGGAGTTTGAATTTTTTGTAGACGACTCCAAAATGGAGCTTTGATGGTTCCGATAGCTTTGTCAGGTGATTTTGGACTTAGGCGTATGTTCGAATATTGATTTGGAGGTCCGTAGGTTGGTTTGAGGCTTTTTGGCGAAAGTTGAAAAGTTGAAGTTTTGGAAGGTTGAGAAGTTTGACCGAGAGTTGACTTTGTTGATATCAGATTCGGATTTTGGTCCCGGGAGTTGGAGTAGGTCCGTTGTGTCATTTATGACTTGTGTGCATTATTTGAGGTCATTCGGAGTTGATTTGATATGATTCGGCATCGGTTTTAGAAGTTAAAAGTTTATTAGTTTCATTAGGCTTGAATTGGGTTACGATTCATTATTTTGATATTGTTTGATGTGATTTGAGGCTTTGAATATGCTCATATCATGTAATAGGACGTGTTGGTATGTTTGGGTGGGGTTCCGGAGGTCTCGGGTGTGATTCAGATTGAAATCATATTGAGGCTTGGACTTAGAGAAATGCTGTTGGCTTTAGTTATGGTGTAACCGCACCTGCGAGGTTTTGGCCGCAAGTGTGGAGCAGCAGAAGCGGCCATGTATGCGCAGATGCGAGATTTGGGAAGGAAGCCAGGAGCGCAGGTGCGGAGGTAATTCCGCAGAAGGGAATGCACTTTTGCGCAAGAAGTTCCACAAAAGCGGATTTTGACTTGATGGGCTGGGGATCGCAGATGCGGAAGGATTCTGCAGGTGCGAACATGCAGAAGCGCGAGTAGGACCACAGGAGTGGACCCACAAAAGCGGGGTTTGGGCCACAGAAGCAGCAGGTCAGGTTTTTTGTGGACTTCGCAGAAGCGAGAATGTCTCCGCAAAAGCGGTATCCCAGGTGCGATTATTGAGTCTGCAGATGTGAGAATGCTAGACAAGTGAATAAAATTGAGGGTTTTCATTGTTATCTCATTTTTGGAATTGTGGGACTCAGTCTAAGGCGACTTTTGGAGCATTTCTCATCCCAATAGAAGAGGTAAGTGATGTTTGTTCGATTTTGGTGTTAGATATTCATTACCCATTGATATTTACACCTAGATTATGTGTGTTTAAGGTGAAATTTGGGGATTTTTGGTTTCTGTATTGGAGAGCGAGAATTGGGGATTTGAGGGTCGATTTGTTGTTAGAATTGGATGATTTCGGTATGGTTGTACTCGTTATTGAATGGGTGTTCGAAATTTGTGCCCGAGGTGTGGGCCCAAGGTTGACCTTTTGGGTTGACTTTTCGATTTTGATTAACGACCTTAGCTTTGTGTTTTGGAATTGTTTCCTGTAGCTATTATTGATGGAATTAAGTTGCTTTGGCTAGATTCGAGTCACTTAGAGGTCGATTCATGTGGCAAGGGTTTGTTGGGGCATTGAGTTGCGCACTTTGAGGTAAGTAACATTTTTAAACATGGAATTGAGGGTATTTATCCCTGAAAAATATGTTATTTCTGTTGTGATGGGGTGACACACATGCTAGGTGAAGGGCGTGTGGGCGTGCACCGTGGTAATCATGTTCCGATTGGATTCTTTTGTATTATGTTGTTATCAAGTTCTGTTCTATCCATGTAATCCCTACTTGTTAGAGTAATTGAGTTGTGATTCATGTTAGAAATCATGTTTAGGCTATGTGTTTATTCGGTCGAGACCTAATGAGGTTATTTATGTTACTTTGAGTTATCTACTTTAACAATAATTATATACTCAGTCATGATTCTTAATTTGCATATCATATCTCAGTCTCTGTTATCATTAATTGATATATCACATATTATTATTGTTTGGGTTGGGTGGTATGAGAATTGTGAGCCCTTAAGGCTTGAGAAATTGATGATTGAGGTGGGCCTGAGAGCTGAGTTGTGAGTGTTATTGTGGATCGGGATGCACACCGCAACATGCTATATTGGCTTTATGATTATTATGTGGATTGGGCTACATGCCGCATCAGGCCTTATAGGCTTTATATTAGTGCTTGGGCAGGATCCGCCGCTCCGGAGTCTGACATGCCACCAATGAGCACATGCACAATGATATATATACACGTACTTTGGTGAGGGGCATTGATGCCAAGCACCCCTATTGTGCTGAGTGATTATGTGTGAGTTGTGTGGGCATTTGGAGACAGTTTGAGCATTTTCTGAAAGTGTGAGTTCTTGGGGATATCACCGTAAAATCATTCATTTGACATGCATATCTGACATGTAAGCATAGAGATATACCATTCCTCATGCTACCTATGATTGACATGTTCCTATCAATGTTGTCCATTAATTATTGAACTTGAAAGCATGTCTAAATTTTTGTAACATGAACGAGCTGGTTATGATAATTTCTCCAAGTTTTTTATTGTTCCTGTCATCATTTAACGTGTGTTGTCATTATATTGCACTTTGATTGTCTTCTTTTGAGCTCATCACTATTTTTATCCCAAGGTTAGTTATATTACTTATTGAGTACATGGGATCGGTTGTACTCATACTACACTCTGTACTTCGTATACAGATCCAGGTGCATCTGGATTTGGTCTAGTACCTACTTGGAGACTTCGAGGTAGATGCTATGACATTCCCAGACCTTGACTCTCTTTTCTTTTATTTTCTTCAGTACTGTTATATTAATCAGAAAGTTGTACTAGAGTTTTAGTTTATGCTGATACTTAGTAGTGCTCACGTACTCGTTGACACCAGATTTCGGGGTAGTTGTAGTAGTACTTCAGTTATTGTATCAGATATTCATGAGATTTTTGTTGTTGAGTTTTATTAAAACATGTTTTATTCAAATGTTTGGTTGTTATGTGATTGTCGTCTTGCCTAGCAAGTGTGTTAGGTGCCATCACGACATGTTGGTATTTTGAGTCGTGACAAGTTGGTATCTGTCGGGTAAACATACCCAAAAGCTGATATATATAACTGTGCAGGCCGACGAAGCCACCATGAACATCTACTGATCTACAAAATATACAGAACTCGTCTACAAGCCTCTAGAGATAACTGAATTGTACCATGGTCAGGATAGGGCTTCGACCTACCCATTAAACCTGTATATATAAAATGGACTGCAAGGTCTAGACCTGGTAATTCCGACGAAGTGGAGCTTACCAACCAAACTGATGTTTGACTCTATCTGCTGGGAGGGTCTGTCCAACGGCCAATTGGGACCAGCAGGCATGAAATGCAACGTCCCCGGCAAAAGAGACGTCAGTACGAAATAATGTACCGAGTATGTAAGGCAACAGAATAACTGAAAGTAACTTGGAGTGAAAGATAATCTGAAGATATGCTTACCTGCTGATACTGACTCAACTCTCTCAATATAGTAAGTAAAATAGTTGTCTGGCCCTATAAGGCTCGGTATGTGTAATTGCTCTGCCATAGTAGGCTCCCTCATAGGCACTCGGCCATACTAGGCTCTGTATCTCGACCATTCTGGGCTCGCTCATAGGTACTCGGCCACAGTAGGCTCGGTATATAACTTACTATCTGATCAGAGGTTGCCCAATATGGGCCTGCCCATCGATTATAGCTCGATGGTGGTGAAATACTGTAATACTGTATTAGATTCTCTGCTCTCTTGGCTGAAAGAAGACAAAACTAAACTGAATATGAAGTCCCGATAAGGGAGAATGCTGTAACTTATGAGACTAAGAAAATCTACATAAATTCAAGAATATGAACTTCTCTTTATGTCTCGTTATCAAACACATGTAGTTACTAGATCCTGCCAAAATGAAGGTAAGGTTTAGCCTTAACATACCTTATCACAATCTGTCCAATAACCACGTTAAACTTGTCTCGTTGCACCTTAATCTACAACAATGATAACAATACTATGATTAAGTTATGGAAGGTACAACTATCGCATAACGAACGACAAGCTTATTTTATAATTAAACGGGCAGCATGTCCCCTATAATCTTACTTCCTCCCCATTCGACATAACACCACCAACAACAAGAAAACAACAATAACAACATGTATACATCATTTTCCAACCTTATATCCATCATAAAATACCACAAACCGCCCACACACCCCAATTAGTTCATACACAAAACGACAACCCTAGTAGTGTCAAACAACCCGAAAATGCAATGATGAATGACCAGTCAACCACCCTGATATTATGTGGTATTTCTCCACACCATATATCCTCCCAAACTCCATAAAAATAGTAGCAAAAGAGAAAACCCAACAGCAACACGAAACAACCCACAAAAGAGTCCCACAAGTCCAACAACTCAAAATTGATTTTTCAGTTTACTAAAACACGTTTCGACTTGTCTTTTCTTTCAAATTGAGCAACACAACCAATAGTACATAATTATGCCTCTTATGCTATAAACCAGCCATGAATTCAACTTGAAAATAAGTTACAATCAGCCAACAATGACGCAACAACAAACAACATACCACTCTTTCGAAACTCGCTAGGTCTAGTCTTTACGATCGAGTTAGAACTCATACAACCCTAGATAATGGAAGGAGAAGTATAAATTTACCTTGTACAGAGTAGAATCCACGAAACCTAACCCTTCTTCATCCAAAATAGTCCCCCAACGCAGCAACATGAAGGAGAAAGATAAACTAGCAAGCTGCCCGGGCTTTTCAGCACTAGAATCACATCGTAACACCCGAAATAACCTAGGTTTTGTGTGAGATATTTGGGGAGGAGTTGCAGGAGTTCAATTTGGTTTTCTTGGTCTAAAATATGGGTGAAAGAAATGAGTTGATATGACCTTAAAAGTTCCCTCTTGGCCAACTTTGGAGCTTTTAATTGAGACCTCTCCTTTTGGCAAGTAGGTGATGCACCTACTTGCACCTACCAATCTGCGCAGTCTCGCAAAAATATAAATATCTATCTACTCTAATATTGTATCAATGAGCGGTTTAATACGTTGGAAACTACACTCGTAGATATTCAATTTTGTAGGTAGATCATCCCGTAATTCCAAGTACATTGGGAGAAATGCTTAGCTACATTTGACCTAATATTCAACATATTTGTGAATGTAACTTGTGATGATCTTTGCCAACTTATGTTCCACAACTTGCTTGACTTCAAAACATAACACACGACTATCATAAGGCTAAAATAACTTATAACATAACCTCCTTATCATTTTGAGCACCCTAGTCTCACCCCAAAATTACATATTTTAACATTCTCAATTTGTCAACTTTCGACGAAACCTATTTTCTTCAATTCGTTCAGCTTCTAAGCCATCCAACCCTCTTGTTACTTGCAGTTCATGATCATAAATATTGATAAACTCCAAGTTAACATGATTAACTTACTTTATGTACTTTCAAAGATGATCTCATTTTTGAGCTTACATCAATTAACTTACGACGTACTCTCACGTACGAAAATATGGGGCGTAACATCATTCCCCCCTTTGAAATATTCGTCCTCGAATGTTGACTGATGTGCTTATTAGTCTCACAACCTATATCTCTTACGAATACTTTAGTATTGTCCTTGACATCTAGGCAACTATTCTGTGAATAAATCCAAAGCCCAGGACATTTCCCCCTTTAGGCCTCTTTCTCGCACCACGACCTGTGGTCGGCATTCTTCCAATCTCGTTACTATTGCTACCTTCTGTCGTGCAGCTTGTACAACTCTATCCATGTATGCGCGCCTATGAGACTCTTATGTCCTTCTTCCTCCATATTTTAGCCAATCTCTAAGCCTCATTTTGTTAACCTACATAGAACTATTACAATCTGTCCCTCTGGGCATCTATAGATGTACTGGAGTCCTTCGTTGGTACTTTGTCGAACTTACGACTATCCCTACATATTGTTCCAAAGCCTCGATTATCTACCCTTATGGCTTTACTACTGTCACGACCCAAACCGATGGGCCGCGACGAGTGCCCGAGTCCTACCTGTCGAACACCCTTAAGCATGCGACTAAGATATAAACATGAATAATATCCGCTGAATTACGAGAATAACATGCGTGAGGAAAACCTGTCCAAAAGACATACATACATATACGTGCGAAATACAGTGGGCAAGCCGGCAAGGCTGCTATAGACAATTATATACCCAAAACTGAAAGCCTTTCATGTCAGTGATGCAATGGTAGTACGACACATAACATGTTGTAGTGAAGTTATTGAGAAGAAGGCAGTAGAAAATGATCTTACAGTTACGATTGTAGCACTATCATTTTTGGTATATTTTTTATTGATAAAATTATAAGTTTTCTTCTTTAACTATTCTCACAATCTTCATCTCAACAACTTTTTTTTTCTTTTTCCTTTTTTCCATTTCATGCAATAGTTCTATTTTTTGGGGGCTAATAAACGGATCGGCATACAAATAGAGTAGGTTGTTAAGATGGTAAGGCTCCGAGTTGTAATGGTGTATTACTGTTTGCAATTCTTTTGAGAGGTATTAATTATCTGCATGTATGAAGGTTTTTCGGATTTACTTAACATGAAAATTTAAATTTTTATTACGTAAGAAAAGTACATACATAGTAACATTTATATGATATGCAGGTTGTTTGGATAAATATGTTGCCTGTGTATCCTCTCCACAGAAGATAACATCTGAAGCAGGAGTAGTGCAAGTAATTGACAAACAGTTTGAGGGAAGTCATTTTATAATTCCGTAATCTATTAACAAAAAGCAAAAAAAGATGATATAAATATGTAATTGTGTTGAGAGAGATAAGTAATTATTGGGGATTATTCTTTGCTTCTTGTACCCAGCCAAAGCCTGTTGACATGTATGTAGTCCAATATTTCAGAGATATCGAAAAATACAAACAAGATAATTTTTATTCTTTCAAGTTGCTTACAATACATATAGTAGTGCAATCGACTTCTCAAGTTTTACAAATACCCTATTATAGTTGAAAGTTGTAAAACTAAAGAGTTTACTTTTCATTAAAAAATCTTTAGCTGATTATTTTAAATATAAATATTACATAAAAACTATGGTTAGTAAAAGTACTTTAGTTGATTATCCATATATGAGCAAACGTTTTAACTGTATCTAAACTTTTTGTGCCCTTTTGTTTTTCGGCTAATGTTGCAAAGTATTTTTGTTGCTTTATGTCAATACCTATAATTTATCTTTACTTTCCTCTATTGCACATATCTACGAGAGAAGGACCACGCCGGGTTGCAACAGGCCGAAGAAACATGCAATATAAAATAATAATTTAAGAAAAATGGGAAATTGAATCAAACATGCACAAACTCGCGTTTTGCAAACTTCTTCGGCTTCTTGCAATGATATATATATATACACACGCACTAGTAAGGATATGTCGTGTTGCGCACGGGCCCAATAACAGTATGTTTAGGAGTAGAGCTAGAGTGTTGACTATGGGTTTGATCGAATCATATAATTTTGATTCAAATCATTTATTTGGATATGTACAAATATTAGTTTAGACAGTAAATTAAAAAGATTAGAATCCATAACTATCAACTTCAAATTCTGGCACTGCCTCCAAATATTGAATGCTCGAGTATAATGTCTTTTTGTTATGAAAAAAACTTTAAAGTCTATCTTGAAAGGATCCTAGAGTTAACCTTATATTACTTGAAATCATTTAAAAGAAAAGAGTATGGTAATTTTGTTGGTCCTTACTATCACGTGAAAATCAAATTGTAAAGTAGCTTGCTTCATGATCAAGTTCACTAATTAGCATAAGTAATTTTTTTTCCTAACTTATATGTTGTTATTTAAAATGGCAGTGCATAGGTTCTCTGGTAATGATGTTTCCCGTTCAAAAAGTATCATTTAATATTTCAACACATATAATTAAGAAAATTATAGCAGTAATATAAAATTATTTAACTAAGTGGTCCTTTGTATCTTCATTTTGAGATTTATAAAATTCTATTTATGAGAAAACATGGATATGTGCATTCCGTTGTTGACTTTAACAATTCATTCTCTAACTATAGGAGCACGACAAGCATTTTTAGTTTTTCCGTGTTCAAAACATACGGTGAACTCTATAGTAGCTACGTTTTCCTATGGATATTTTGACAATACAAATTTTAGCATTGAAAAAATAGTTAAAAGTTGCTAGCTCATTAATTAAACTGGAAAATACAAATGAAGCTTAGTTGTTCACATGGCCAAAGAAAGTAATCCAATTTTCAAACGACTACAAATGCACTAAAAAATTCAAGCAGGACGCCCTTGTGTTTCTTATGTTATCCTTGGGATAACCTTATGTTGTGACCTGGTCAAAATTTGAATTTCGGCATTGCTAATCACAGGATATGACAACAAAATGATATAGTTATCCTCTCCAAAGTTTTTTTTTTTGTTTTTTGAAGTCTTAAAAAAACAAGGCTAAAATTTGAGTTAAGAGTTTATTCAAATTTATCTAGTATAAAAGCAAACACATGTTTGAAATATACTATGATATTTTATTTTTAGTCTAATAGAATGATGACATCTACTAACAAAAATATATTCACTTAATAATCTCGTTATTATTTAATCCCCATATTATAATTCTTGCAGTGTAATTTTCATATAATTATGTGAACCAACAACTCCTAAGATTATATTTTTTTAAATTCTTTGAGCAGCAGTTGAATAAATTTACATAATGCGGTATTTATGTATAGTTTAATTTTAAATCATTTTAGTGTTAATTCAAGGCCACATACTATCCAACTATACATAACTGTCTACAGATCTCTAATAGAAATATAACTGTATAAAGACGGGACTGAGCCACGTCATACCCATATATGTATACAAGCATATCGTACCAATATCAAAAGCAGCTCCGGATCAAGTGGAGCACGCCAACTCTCGCTGATCAAGGATCCTAAAAAGGGGGACCGTCAGCTTGCCTACCTGCACCTGCGAGCATGAAACGCAGGCCCGGGGAAATAGGGCATCAGTACGAATAATGTACTGAGTATGTAAGGCATAAAAATCAGTACATGAAAGACATAGATGAAACATGGAGTAAAGAAATCCATCTGTAAGTCTGAATAACTTTATGAATTCTGAAACATTTATAATGTCATGCACGTGCATATAAATGTCGTGTCATGCATAGGTATAGGTGTACATAACATCATCAAGCCTCTGAGGTCATCCCATTAAATCATCTCAGCCACTGTGGGCAACATCATCAACATATACCAACTGATCAGGTGGTGGTGCATATATAACGCCGTAACCTTTTTCCATATCCCATATACATATAAGTGCATATATATACGCGTATATAACGCCATCTGGTCATGGGTCAATGTACATGTATAAATGAATGAAGTGCATAAAAATATGTTACTAAGCTCAATATACCTTTCGGATAAACTTTATCAATTACGTATTTTTCTGGGACCCATAAACAAAAGATGTGATAATAAGATACATGGAAATTCAAGAACATAGGCACCTCTAATACTCCTGTGAATAGAGTCATTTATGGAAGTTGTGCATTTGCTCGTTTTGTTTATATTGTATGGATCATGCCAAAAGAAAGGAGGGCTTAGCCTTAACATATCTGAAGTAGGAAAAAATCCGTATGATATTCTTGCTCGAATTCTCGTCGAAGCAGAAATGTCACGTTATAATTAAGGAGGATGACTCCTCTGTACATTTAGCGTCACCAAAACATTTGCAGAAAATTAAGTAGAAGAGTACTACTCCCTTTTACAGTGTAGCTTACAAAAAGATAAAATGCAATGATTTGATTATCTAAGTTTGGACAATCGTGTGGTGTGGATTCTGATTGTAGTGTTCTTTAATTATCAAGTACTGGCTAACGTTTTTAATTGTAAGAATGTCTAATGTTTTGTTTGTAGGAATGGCTAATGTTTTGATTGTAGGAAGTGCTAATGTTCGTTGTTATGAAGTGTTGTATCCAAATTACTTTAAAAGACTTGTTATTCAAAAAGTGAGAATGAAGCGTATTCTAGTTGTTAATTAGGTGCCACCTAATCCAAAAAAGACTAAGAGTCATTCTTTTAATATGTGGCTTGTTGCCACGTTTTTTTTTGGGGTTAATCTTATCTTACGATTTTTATTAATTAACTAGGTCATGTCCCGTTAACCGATAATTAATCAATTGCTCATATAATTAGGAATTATCTCAAACTACTTAAAATACTACTCATTTTTAATATACTTTACAATCATACTATTGTGGTCATATGGTACCTTATATGGTACTAGTCCATAAATATCGGGTATTATAGATCAGACCGTATTTTATCCCAAATCGACAACCTTCAACGAAACTCATTTTCTTTAATTCGTGTATCCTATATCCTTCACGGCACTTATCGCTTGTTATAAATAGCATAAATATGTTAACCTCAAGATAATCTTATCCCTGCGTCTGCGTCGATTAACTGAAGACGAAACTTTAACACATGAAACGCGAGATGTAACATCCTTCCCCCCCTTAGAAACATTCGTCCTCAAATGTTTAACTCCCCGGGATCTATATAACTTTGGCAGAATCGCCTTTGTAACAACACTACTACCAACTCTTCCTGTAGAAACTCAATAATTCAACGCCACATAGGACCACAATAATCAATAACGACAATGGCCTCACACGACGAATGACAATAACTAACACAAGAATCCATACACGTACCTTAATGTTGTGATGTCTCAGTCGAACCCTTCTCTGGAGGAGGAAATAAGTAGGGATATCTAGACCTCATGTCTTTCTCGGCCTCCCAAGTCATTTCTTCCACATTGTTGTTTCTCCAAAGTACTTTCACCGAAGCTACGTCTTTAGTTCTCAAGCAATGGGAGTTTCTTCATATGATAGCTGCTTTGTGACCTGAACGTCCTTAACTGACATAACTCTGGAAGGATCTTCGATGCATTTACGGAGCATAGACATATGAAAGACTGGATGTACAGACTCCAAGTCCGAAGGCAAGTCTAACTCATATGCTACCTTGGCCTACCTTGCGTATGATCCTATATGGTCCAATGTACCGAGGGCTACGTTTTCCCCTTTTTTCGAATCTCATAATGCCTTTCATCGGTGATACCTTTAGGAATACCCAATCGTCAACCTGAAATTCCAAGTCTCGCCGTCGATTATCCGCATAAGACTTCTGATGGCTTTGAGCTGCTAATAGCCTCTCTTGTATAAGCTTAATTTTCTCGATTGCCTGTTGTACCAATTCTGGTCCTACTAACGTAGTTTCCCCAACATCAAACCACCCTATAGGCGACCTACACTTCCATCCGTAAAGAGCTTCGTATGTAGTCATCTCAATACTGGAATGGTAGCTATTATTATATGCGAACTCAATAAGTGGAAGATGATCATCCCATCTACCCTTGAAGTCTATCACACAAGTTTGTAACATATCCTCAAGTGTCTGAATAGTATGCACAGCTTGTCTGTTTGTCTGGAGATGAAATACTGTACTAAGACTTACCCGAGTCCCTAATCCTTTTTGGAAGGACCTCTAGAAGTTAGCTGTAAATTGAGCTCCTCGATCCGAGATAATAGAGACAGGGACACCATGTAGCCGTACTATCTCCTCAATATAAAGCCTTGCATAATCCTCTGCGGAATATGTAATCCTAACGGGTAGAAAATGGGCTGACGTTGTAAGCCTATCAACGATCACCCATATCGAATCGAACTTACGCTGGGTACGAGGTAAGCCTACGATGAAATCCATATTGATTACTTCCCATTTCCAAGTCGGAATCTCCATAGCCTGCAATAATCCACCGGGTTTTTGATGCTCAATCGTAACCTGCTGACAGTTAGGACACTAAGCAATAAACTCAGCTATATCCTTTTTCATTCCATCCCACCAATATACTTCCCTGATATCATGATACATATTTGTTGCTCATGGATGGATAGAATAACGAGAATGGTGAGTTTCTCCCATAACCTGCCGACGCAGCCCTACAACATTAGGGACACATAATCGTCCTCGATAGCTGAGGACCCCATCTTTTGTAATCTCAAATGGTATCTTCTCCTTCTGAGGGGTGGTATCCCTATAATGAACTAACATAGGATTCTCGTACTGGCGTTCCTTTACTTCAGTTACTAGAGAGGATATTGTCGTATCCTGAATATTAATTCCAATATCACCTGAGTCCAGTAACCGAACTCCAAGGCTTAGCTAGCTGATGAATCTCATGGGCTATTCCCTTCTTTTTTGGTTGTAAATATGACAAGCTACCCATAGATCTACGGCTGAGGGCATCGACTACCACGTTCGCCTTCCCCGGATGGTATAAAATATCAATGTCATAATCTTTAAGTAGCTCCAACCACCTCCTTTGACGTAAATTCAATTCCTTTTGCTTGAAGATATATTGGAGGCTCTTATGATCTGTATAGATATCAACATGAATGCCATACAAGTAGTGCCTCCACATCTTTAGTGCATGAATCACTGCGGCTAACTCTAAATCGCGGGTCGGGTAATTATTCTCGTGCTTTCTCAGTTGTCTAGAAGCATAAGCTACAACCTTACCATGTTGCATCAGTACACAACCCAACCCAACGCCCGAGGTGTCACAATAGATAACATAACCATCGGTCCCTTCTAGGAGCATTAGAACCGGTGCAGAAGTCAACCTGTCCTTCAATGCCTGGAAACTCCGTTAGCAAGCATCGGTCCATTGAAACTTTGCTCCATTCTGAGTCAACTTTGTCAAAGGTGATGAAAGGGAAGAAAATCCCTCTACAAATCTCCTATAATAACCTGCCAAACCGAGAAAGCTGCGAACCTTCGTCGGTGTCGTGGGTCTAGGCCAAGTCTTTACTGCCTCAATCTTTTGTGTATCAACCCGGATACCTTCACTCGAAATGACATGCCCAAGGAAAGCTACAGAGTTCAACCAGAATTCACATTTAGAGAATTTTGCATACAACTTTCCTTTTTGTAGAACTCTGAGCACAGTACACAAATGATCTGCATGCTCAGCCTCTAAACGAGAATACACCAATATATCGTAGACAAATACAATTATGAATAGATCTAAAAAGGGCCTGAACACATGGTTCATCAAATCCATGAATATTGCTGGGGAATTGGTCAAATCGAACGACATGACACGAAACTCAAAGTTCCCGTATCTGGTCCTGAATGTTGTCTTCGGAATATATTCCTCCTTAACCCTTACCTGATGGTACCCGGATCTCAAGTATATCTTTGAAAACCACTTGGCACCTTGCAACTTATCAAATAAATCATCAATCCTCGGGAGCGGGTACTTATTCTTGATCGTCACCTTATTCAACTGTCTATAATCAATACACATCCGTAAGGAACCATCTTTCTTCCTCACAAATAACACAGGTGCTCCCCACGGTGATGTACTAGGTCTAATAAAGCCTTTTTCAAGCAAGTCCTTTAGTTGTTCCTTCAACTCCTTCAGCTCTGCGGGGGCCATTCTATAGGGAGGAATAGATATTGGGTAAGTATCTGGTAGTAGGTCAATGGCAAACTCAATTTCTCTCTCTGGCGGAAGACCCATAAGTTCATCAGGAAAAACATCGGGAAACTCATTAACCACAGGGATGGACTGAATGGTTGGTGACTCTACTTCCACATCCTGAACCCGAACTAAGTGATAAATACAGCCCTTTCTGATCATCTTCCTTGACTTGAGATAGGAAATAAATCTACCTCTCGGTGACGCCGTATTACCTTTCCACTCTAAAATGGGCTCTCCTGGAAGTTGAAATCAGACTATCTTTGATCTACAATCAACATTGGCATGGCAAGAAGCTAACCAATCCATACCCACTATAACATCAAATTCTACCATATCTAACTCGATTAGGTCCGTAACGGTAGATTGACTATGAACCACTATTATACAACCCCTATATACTCGCTTAGCTACCACTAAGTCCCCAACAGGTGTAGATACCTTAAAAGATTTAACCAATTCAGGTTTTATTCCAAACTTACTAGCAACCAACGGAGTAACATATGATAAGGTGGAACCTGGGTCAATCAGTGCATATACATCATATGAGAAGACTTATAATATACCTATAACAACATCAGGCGATGACTCCTGATCCTGCCGTCCTGCTAACGCATAAATATTGTTCTGAGGACCGCTCGAGCTAGATGCTCTACCTCTTCCTCTACCACGACTCATTGGTGCCTGTGAACCTTGCCCACGGGGCGTACTGTTAATGACAAACTAGCTACAGATCCCGCTGGCTGAGCTATGCTTGCATCACCTCTCGTCGGACAATCCCTCATAACGTGGCCCGGATAACCACAAGTATAACAAACACCAAACCCCATACGACACTGCCCGGTATGCTGCTTACCATACTGAGCACATCGTGGCAAGGGCGACCTCATCTGACTTGACTCACCCCTATACTGAGAACCTGAAATTCTGACCAGACCCTGAATATGTGGAATGATCAAATCTCTTACCGCTAAACGGAAGGGGCGCGCTAGCCAATAGCTGGGCTGGATACCTCGGGTACTGTTGCCTCTGACCACTTCAAAACTCACCAGAAAGACCCGAAGACCCTGCTCTCTTATTCTGGGCTCTATCGTGCTCTCGATTCAACCTCTGCTTCTGCTTATGCTCCTCTACACCCTGATCGTATGCCTGAATACGAGAAATATCCATGTCTGGCTGATGTGAGACCGATGTACAATTGTTAAGCAAGTGCGGCTCTAATCCCATCACGAACCGGTGAACCCGATCCTCTATCTTAGATACAATAGTGGGAGCATACCTAGCCAACAAATCAAACTGAAGATTGTATTCTCGAACACTTATGTTACCCTGCCGAAGGGTCAAGAACCTATCACCTCTGGCTTGTCTAAGCTCTGGTGGTAGAAAACGACGAAGAAAAGCTTCTGTAAACTCCTGCCATACTGCTGGAGTGGCATCCTCACCTATGGATAATTCCCAAGACTCATAGCAATTAACTGCAATATCTTGGAGTCTATAGGAAGCTAGCTCAACTGACTCAGTCGCAGCGGCCTTCATCACCCTCAACGTCCTCTGCATTCTATCAACAAATACCTGAGGGTCCTCATTTGGATCTACCCCTGTGAATACCGGAGGGTCTAAATTAATGAAACCACGAACCCTTGCACTGACAGACCTATCTGCATGACCAATACCTACTTCCTGACACCGAGCCTGTGCGGATACTAATCGAGTTAATAACTGAATAGAATCCCTCATCTCCTGACCCAGTGGATCCAGCTGAGGGGCTGAACGTACAGGGGCAGGCGCTAGAGCTGGTGCCCCTCGGATCCTTCCTGGAGATGGCGAGGTATGTGACGTCTGAGATGGAACCTCACTAAGAGACTCTCCCCGAGCCCTGGTCACTCGTGGCGCTCGACTAGTAATCTCACAAGCTACGAACTTTCCCTTCTCGAAAGCTGTAGTCTTTGGAGGCATCGCTAAAAATATAACATATCGTTAGGAACATGAATTCTTATATCGCACGATCTAAGATGTAAAGAGAGGATAACATCCTATATGTCCTGTAGCCTCCTGTCTATAAGTGTGGTGCACAACACCCCCATAAACAAGACTCTACTAGACATGGTCTGTAGATAATCCTAGGATAGAACTGCTCTGATACCACTTTTGTCACGACCCAAACCGATAGGCCACAACGAGTGCCCGAGTCCTACCTATCGAACACCCTTAAGCATGCGACTAAGATATAAACATGAATAATATCCACTGAATTACGAGAATAACATGCGTGCGGAGAATCTGTCCAAAAGACATATATACATATACGTGCGGAATACAGTTGGCAAGCCGGCAAGGCTGCTATAGACAACTATATACCCAAAACTTAAAGCCGACATGGCCACATACTTTTCAACTATACATAACTGTCTACATACCTCTAATAGAAATACAACTGTACAAAGACGGGACTGAGCCACATCATACCCATATATATATACAAGCATATTGTACCAAAATTAAAAGCAACTCCGGATCAAGTAGAGCATGCCAACTCTCGCTGATCAAGGATCCTAAGAAGGGGGAACGTCAGCTTGCCTACCTGCACCTGTGGGTATGAAACGCAGGCCCCGGGAAATAGGGCATCAGTACGAATAATGTACTGAGTATGTAAGGCATGAAAATCAGTACATGAAAGACATAGATGAAACCTGGAGTAAAGAAATCCATCTGTAAGTCTGAATAACTTTGTGAATTCTGATACATTTATAATGTCATGCACGTATATATAAATGTCATGTCATCCATAGGTATAGGTGTACATAACATCATCAAGCCTCTGAGGGCGTCCCATCAAATCGTCTCGGCCACTATGGGCAACATCATCAACATATACCAACTGATTAGGTGGTGGTGCGTATATAATGCTGTAACCTTTTCCCATATACATATAAGTGCACATATATATATATATATATACGCGTATATCCTCACTTGAAGTTGTAAGTACATGTTCCATCTTTTATTGTCAAGTTCACTCTTATATGTTTTATTTGTTAATTATAATTACTTGTTGAATTTATGCCTTATCTGTTACATGCCTTAATTGCTAATTGACTCTTGGTAATTGTGTCTTTATTTATGAATTATCATTACTTGCTATTTGATTTTGGAAATTATCGTGTAACTTTATCATTCGTTTGTGACTTCTTGTGTAGCTTCGTTATTGCGTTTGTTTTTGTGATACACCGTAGTTGATTGTAATTGTTTGTGTAATGTCTGTTGTTTGGGGATCGGGTTGCACGCCGCAACGATATTGAGATAATATGGAAATATATGAAATGGAGCGATAAGGACAGATGATATGATATAGGTGGGATTGGGTTACACGCCGCAACATATATTATTATTATTATTATTATTATTGTGTGGTATCGGGTCGCACGCCACATCGAATATTATTATTATTGTGTGGGATCAGGTTGCACACCGCAACGAATTGATATGCTATAATTATTGTGACAGTAAAGTTATCCTAAATTGTGGTGCGTTCTATGTTGGAACTGTTTATCGGTTGGGCAGTTATTATTTTTTCTTAAATCATTTCTCTGGTATTGGATCATATTTGGTTGATCGTTGATAATCTAGTATTGGGACGATAGTGACTTCTTGTATAAGTCATGCATTCTACGTGGTTTGTTGTGTTACTCTAATGTGTGCTAATATGTGCCTCCGTTATTACTTGGTAAATTGAATGTCAAGGTTAATTTACTTGCGTAGGGTCATAATCTCATATTGGGTTGAGTCGTTGGTAATTTAGCAGTTCTAAATAATAGAATTCTTAAGGTGCCTTACTTATGTGACTTTCAAATAAAACTCGTTGACTCACTCGGTGCCTTACTATTTCTAAACGGTTATCACATTTTTATTTTTAATTGGATTATCAAATTTTACTCATCACCCTATTGATGTTTACTTTACTTCAAATTCTTATCATATTTCATTTCTAACAAATTCTATACTTAACCCGTTAATTTAACTCAGGTTTTATTTTGTTTAAATACGATATTTTTACGTTATCATAGTAATTTCTAAATTAAACCTATCTGATACTCTATTTGCACAACCTGCCTTTATTTTACTTTATTTGAATCCTAAAATAAATATATTATCTCATCTTATGCCTCATTTTTATTCAAGATTGTTACTATGCTTTATTTTGTTTAAATATATCGCTCGATCATCTTAATTGATATTAATATATATGCAATGTACATGGTAGCGCGAGGACTTTGTCGTGCAAAGGTGATTGCTATTATGGGCACGAGGTGCCATACATGCAAGATTTGGAAATTTTGGATCATGATTTATGATTTCGAGGAGTGGTATCTCGGGGTAAATCTAGTTGAAAGCCCATGCGTTTAGAACGTTATCTAGTTTCCTTATTGAGTTCGTGCATATTCCATCAACAACAACAAACAACAACAACCCAGTAGAATCCCATTAATGGGGTCTGGGGAGGGTAGTATGTACGCAGACCTTACCCCTACCCCGAAGGAGTAAACAACAACAACCCAGTAGAATCCCATTAATGAGTTCGTGCATATCCCATCGTTGTTCTGATTATACTGCTGNAAATCTAGTTGAAAGCCCATGCGTTTAGAACGTTATCTAGTTTCCTTATTGAGTTCGTGCATATCCCATCGTTGTTCTGATTATACTGCTGTTCTATTACCCGTCTACTTCTTGCTGGCATTTGAGTTTCCATTTATCACTGTCGTTAGTTCTGAATTATAATCCTTCCATTGTTAGCTTTTTTGTTATATCTTGTACATGTTTCTATATGTAGTAGGTATCTTGACCTGGCCTCGTCACTACTCTACCGAGGTCAGGCTTGTTCCTTAGTGGGTACCATTGTGGTGTACTCATGCTACGCTTCTTCACATTTTTGTGCAGATCCAGATACTTCTGATCGAGTTGGTTTTGAGACTTATGTCTGCGCGACTGGAGACTTCAAGGTATACCTGCTCGACGTTCGCAGGCCCTGAAGTCACCTTCTGTTGTCTTTTATTTCCACTGTTCACTATTATTCTGGAACGGTGATGTACTTGTTATTTCTAGCAACTCTTAGAAAAGCTTATGACTTGTACTACCGGTTTTGGGATTGTATGACAAATGTGGGTTCAACTATGTTGTTTTAGTTACTAATTAATATATTGCTGTGAAGTTAGTTAAATTTCATTAATTTTCTGCATTTGTTAGGCTTACCTAGTCCCAATGACTAGGTGCCATCACGACTACCTACGGTAGGATTTTGGGGTCGTGACACCTGGCCTCCACCTCTGCAGCCTGACCCATCCCTCTAGCTGACTGAGTGGACGGTGAAGCAACCGGTGTCGGAACTATGTCACGAGAACTCTACTGTGCCATGTTGCTCGACAATCTAGGGCACTACCTCCTGATGTGACCTGTACACCCACACTCAAAACACCTGCCCGACTGCTGTGACTGTTGAAGCTGAGACTGACCTGGACGGGCCGGTTAACCACTGTGGTAGCTCTGGATCAGAGGTGCATTAATAGGAGCTGATGGTGCACTTTAGGCTAGCTGGCCAGGTTGATATACATAAGGATCATGACTACCCAAGCACCGTGGGATGCCTAAAGTGCTGACTAAAGCGGCCTGGGAAGATTGCCTCTGCCAAAAGTACCCCTTCCTCCAGATGAAGCGCCACTGAAACCTCCAAAATGATGAGGCCTCTTATCTGATACCTGCCCCCTCTCCTGACCACTAACCATCTCGATCCGCCTCACAATCTCTACGACCCTCTGAAAAGAAATATTATCTCCAGTCTCCTTGGCCATTTGTAGCCTAATAATGAAAATGAGTCCATCAATGAATCTCCTCACTCTCTCCCTCTCAATAGGGAGCAAGACAATAGCATGGCGAGCTAGGTCCACAAATCGAGTCTCATACTGGGTGACGGTCATGCCACCCTTCTGAAGGCGCTCGAACTGCTTGCGATACTCCTCTCTCAGAGTGAAATGAATGAACTTCTCCAGAAATAGCTATGAAAACTGATCCTAGGTAAGTGAAGGCGAACCAGCTGGTCTGGTCAACGCATAATCTCTTCACCATCTCTTGGTGGAACCGGTCATCTGGAACACTGCAAAGTGGATCCCATTAGTCTCAACAATACCCATATTGTGCAACACCTTGTGGCAATGGTCTAAGTAATCATGCGGGTCTTCAAAAGGTGCACCACTGAAATGAACAGGAAAGAGCTTGGTAAACTTATCCAGCCACATCAAGGCCTCATAAGACATAGCGGGCCTATCCCCAGCCCGTGCGCAACAACCAGTTGGAGTCTAATATAGGGGAGCAATCTAATATGGAGTGTGAGTAGCGAGAGTCTGTGATACTCTCCCAGCCTGAGAGACGGTTGGTGCCACCGGAAATGCACCGGTCTGGGCCAGATGTAATACCCTCGAGAATTTTGAAGTACTTAAGTGCTATTAAGAAAGTTGATTTGCGCTAATTATATTATTTTGTGTGTAGACAAGGACTATTATATGAATGGTATCAATTGATCATGATAATATATGTATGATGTACATTAAGAATGGTTTATGGTCTAAGAAAAGCCCCAAGGCTAAGTCAAGTTGAAACTTTCATGACGGGATAAAGTTTCAAGTGAGTTCGCATAAGATCCTATTTAAAACGCATACTGCTACCAAAATATAACAATTTAGGAGATGATCTACCTATAAAAGTAAATAACGTTGAGTATAGTTTCCAACGCTTCAAACCGTTCGTCATTTGGACACTCCTACAAGAAGTTATGAGCAAATTACCAAAGGCTGGAAATATGCGATTCTGCGACAATTCTACGATCGCAGAATAATTCTGCGATCGCGAAAGTGCTTCTGCGACCGCAAACTAGTCGCATAATGGACCAGAACAGCCCAGTTCTGGGCACCAATTTTTGCGACCCGTATACCCATTCTGCGGTCCATTATGCGACCGCAGACCTGCTTTTGGAGGGTTAATTTTTCTAATTTCATAACCAGACCCCATTTTGATAAATAGGCTTTGGGGTTTATTTTGGGGCAATTATCTGAGGTTGTTTTAGAGAGAAGTGAGATTGTTCTAGAGAGAGGAAATAGATGAAGTGTTTTTTTCATCAAGATCTTGTCCGAACTTTGAAATCCAACAAGGAAATCTCACAAGTTCTTCATCTAAGAGGTAAGGTTCCATACCTTAGTTTTCAATTTCGAATTTGGGTAGAAGATGGTTGCTTAGGAGTATGATTCTTGAATATGAGAGTATTATTTATACATGTATGTACCAATAAGATTTGTGGGAAGATTGTTGGGCTAAAATAAGTAAAGATTGGGTTGAGGAGTGAAGGAAATCTTGTAGAAGAACCTTGTAGCCAAATTTGCACACCTAGTGTTTGATAAAATGCTCAAATGAGCTTAGACCATGAATATCTTTCTAATTATGGTTCAATTTTGTTATGTATCAAAATAGATTGGGATTGCTAGAATTTCCGGAATGTTGTAGTAATTTAAGGAAAGTTCAAAGCGAGGTATGTTGGCTAAACTTCCTTGTTAGAATTGAATTCAATGATGTTCCCGTAATTTTCAAGTATGGATGTCTCAAGCTCCTTATTCTATGTTCCGGGTTGTTCCCAATAAATTTGAATGTCCAAAATAAGCAAAATGTCGAGAATTATGTATTCAAAACGTGTTCCGAATGTTCCTATCACATTATGTTATCTTTTGGGAATGTGTTCAAAAATGATATGTGTATTAAAATGTTGTCTTTGAGTGGTGTTTCAAAGGAAGGTTATGATGTCAAATTGTGTGAGAAAACTCAATATGCTTAAGACTCTTAATTGCTCATATGTGTACCTAATGTATTGATTGGAAATGTCTTATTGTTGATAACCTATAAAGATAGTTGGAAGTGAAATAAGTGAATTGGGGATGTAAAGTGTGGCCAACGTGCCAAGAGTGAAAGTTATACTTGTGGCCAATGGTGCCCATGAAATGAGATGATGTGAGAAAGATTATGAAATGAGCTTTGATTCAACTATTTAAAAAGTGACTTTGAAAATAGAATTGCCTAAAAGCTTATAAACTTAAGTGATGCCCATATGTGATTGTTTTAGCTAATGCTATGTTTAGTGAGTATTGTCAATGTGTTTTGCATTCTTACATATTCGTGAGTGGAAATTGTGTATTGTCCTTTTCTGGAAATAGTAATTCAAAAAGAAATCTATTGTGTTTAAAGTCTTCATTACTAATGAACCTAAAGTTGTAGTTTCCGGGATATTGTATATGTTGATATTTAGGATGATGATCCATGAAAGGAAAGATAAAAAAGTGTGGAATATGAAATTCGGCCATTGTGCCATGAAAGAAGAATCATATATATGTCCAAGAGAGCCAATAAAATAATAATGTTGTAAGTGGTTGAAAGTACAGATTACGTGATATATGGTGTGAAAGGTTATGAGATGTACGTATTTGTACTTTTGTTTCCCATGTGTTATAAGCCCCTATGTTCTTGCGAGTAAAGGCTATGCTGTTCCTAAAAGTTCTAAATGCTCTTAATGTTCTATGATCACCCATGTCAAGTACAAGTAAGTGATAGTATGAACATGAAATGTGATCGTTGCCTAAATGAGAATTCGAAGTGTTGTATGTCCCAATGGTTTCAACTATAGTTGTATGCTTATGAAATAATATATGTAAATGACTTTGATTGTTAAGTCCCCAAGAGTCATAAACCTAGATAATGACCTCAGGAGGTCAAAGGAGTGAATAATGAGATGGAAGGGAGATGTCCTTTGTTAAATGACGATGAACCTTAAGAAAAGGAATTGGGCTCATGTGCCATTGAAATCGACTTATTGATTTACCATGGATGCACTAATGTAATGAGTTGTGTTTCTCCATGATGAGCATGACCATGAAGTATTCCAATGATATGAGTAATTACGACGTTAAATATAATGACAAACTATGTTGCTTTGAGTTTATATATGGTATTGTGATTGGGATTAAACCTCCACCCGCATATATTGGGGTGAGGCGGTAGGACCGCATTTTGTAGGGATTGTGGTATTGTGGAATACACCTCCACCCGCATATATTTGGGTGAGGCGGTAGGACCGCTTTGTGTAGGGATTGTGGTATTGTGGAATACACCTTCACCCGCATATATTGGGGTGAGGCGGCATGACCGCTTTGTGTAGGGATTGTGGTATTGTGGAATACACCTTCACCCGCATATATTGGGGTGAGGCGGCATGACCGCTTTGTGTAGGGATTGTGGTATTGTGGAATACACCTTCACCCGCATATATTGGGGTGAGGCGGCATGACCGCTTTGTGTAGGGATTGTGGTATTGTGGAATACACCTCCACCCACATATATTGGGGTGAGGTGGTAGGACCGCTTTGTGTAAGGATTGTGGTATTGTGGAATACACCTCCACCCGTATGTATTGGGGTGAGGTGGAATGACCACTTTGTATAGGGATTGTGGTATTGTGATACACCTCCACCTGCATATATTGGGGTGAGGTGGAATGACCACTTTGTATAGGGATTGTGGTATTGTGATACACCTCCACCTGCATATATTGGGGTGAGGCGGTAAGACCGCTTTATGTAGGGATTGTAGTAGTGTGATACACCTCCACCTGCGTATATTAGGGTGAGGCAGTATGACCGCTTTGTCTTAGGATTTTGGTATTGTGATACACCTCCATCCACATATATTGGGGTGAGGCGGTAGGGCCGCTTTGTGTTGGGATTGTGGTATGGTAATACACCTCCACCCGCATATATTGGGGTGAGGAGACAAGGTCGCTTTGTGTAGAGGTTGTGGTATCGTGATACACCTCCACCCGCATATGTTGGGGTGAGGCGGCATGGCCGCTTTGTGTGAGGGTGGTTGTAAAGGATCCCTGACTTAATATCGATAAATTTGAATGGAAGCTCTTAATACATTTGCTTGACGTTAATGACTATCTAAGCCCATTTATTGTTACCATGATTCATCATATTCATGTTATATTTCCATGCCCTTGAATATGTGTATTTGGATTGTGTAAGTAAATGCTGTGAACGGTCTATGAGACGCATAGGTGTATAATATGATATGTGAACACTAAGGACGGTCTACGAAATGTATATGTGTAAATTAAGGGAGGAAGGTGCCACTTTCCTTGGCATTGTTTGTACATGTTGTTATAATTACATTATATTATGTATTCCACGTATAGTTCATATGGCGCAGTTGATCCTAAATGAAGGTTAGAATGATGCAAGTATAATAAGACTTGAAATGTGATTTTATTGGATGTTTCGTAGTTTCTTGATGTACTATAATTGCCTCTTATTTGAGTTACCATATTTTCATATGTTGTTTTGACTGCCTTACATACGAGTACTATTCTACATGTACTCACGTCCCTTTTGCCAGGGGCACTGCATCTTTTAATGGATGAAGGTATACTTCTACATGATGATATGGATCTTTGATAGGGATCTTCTTCACTACTCAGCTTATGGTGAGCCCGCTACAGTTCTAGCGGTTGTTTGGATCTAGTTCGTTTTATGTATATAGGCATCCATCATCATAGAAGCTCCATGTACACTGTGGGTCATGTAATTAAAGATTTGAGTTTTGTCATATATTTATGTTCATAGTATTTATAGCTATTTATAGAGCTGTGTAACCACCACGAGAAAGAAAATATGGGCCATTGAGCCAAGTGTATTTAATATGAAAGTCAAGATCTTATTATGTTATGGTAAATCATGGATGACTAATGATGAGAGGTTAATGTAAATTAGGCTTGCTCGACTAGGTTTACTCGGTTGAGCGCCGGTCACACTCCACGATTTTGGGGTGTGACACCACACTCTCCTTAAGGCCCACCAATCGGACTAGAGCGTCCTGAAGCACGGAAGTGGCTATGAATCCCTACAGGACCTGAGCTGGTTCTACTGGTACGGTCTGAGCTGGGATCTCCTTCTCATGATCAATCTGAGGCTCCACTGTGGGTACTGATGCTCGAGCTCTAGGCTGAGCTCTGCCTGTGCCTCTGGCTCAACCTCGGCCTCGGACTCTACCCCTGGTAGTAGCTGTAACAGGGTGACTCTGGCTCCTGTCCGGTTGTAGATGATGTGCGTGTTCTCACCATCTGCGAGAGAACAAGAATGGAATGATTCAAACATTAATGACAGAACATAATCACATGATAGGGAAATAAAGAAGTGAATTGTTCTTAAAACTCCATAGCCTCTTGAAGATACGTACATAAGTCTCTGCACCGATCCTCTAGAATCTACTAAGCTTGCTCATGACTCGTGAGACCTAAGTAACCAAGTGCTATGATACCAACTTGTCTCAATCCGGAATCCCAACCTCGGGGTCATGATGGCGCCTAACATCTACTTGCTAGCAAGCTGTCGTGAAATAGAAAATTAACTGAATTTAACTATTTATAACAAGATATTAACAATGATAACGATATAAATCTGAAGTAGAGTAAAATGGTCTACAACATGGTCTGAACAAAATACATTGCTTTGAAACTCAATAAAACAATAAAGATAGGAGGGAAGGGGACTTCAGGGCTGCGGATGCCATGCAACTATACCTCAAGTATCCGTCAGCGACTGAATCTGAGCAAAAGCTACAGAACGCCGCTAGGACCAACTCTGATATTTGCACAGGAAGTGCATGGTGTAGTATGAGTACGACCCCATGTACTCTGTTAGTATGAGTACGATCCCACTTACAATAACGTGTACGCAGTAATAATAATAATAACAAGATAAGAAGCAGGAAGTGGAAGTAAAGAAATTAACTCATGAAAATGAACTCAAACCTTAATATCAGGAAGCCCAGAATAACAAGTCTCGTAATCTCATATAAAAATGCCAAAGCCAACTCAACACTAACAACAAGTACAACACACACAATCCGTTGCGGCGCGCAACCCGATCCCACCATATCATCCTTTGCCAATGTCAAGTACCACATATACAATCCGTTGTGGTGCGCAACCCGATTCAGCCATATCATCATTAATAAATATCATGTACCATGTATACTATCCGTTGCGGCGCGTAACTCGATCCCACCATATCATCATTTATCAATATCATAATCCGCCCTTATTCCGCCATTTCAATTTATTATCTTTCAACTTCCGTTGCAGCGTGCAACCCACTCCCCAAACAATTTCAATTAACATAAACAATCGAGAAACTCAAGTTTCAAGAATTTCTACATCAAAATAGTAAACGTACAAGGCAATAAAGGACCACATAATAATCAAAGAATCTTTAGTTTGAAGTTTCTACTTTACAAGCTTATCGGTGTCTAACAAACTCGACAACTCACGCAAATGAAACTACGTCATAGAATGCAACAAATATTACAAAAATAATAGGATAAGTAAAGCATGTGATATTCAAGGTGTGCAAGTAAAACAATTAAAGGCTAGTAGCAAATAAGCATGGTGTCATTGAAGGGACGGACAATTTAATACTGGAATAATTAAATGACAAATAACAATTATGGCGTAGAAGTCAAATAAAGCATGTAACAATTAAGGCATGGAATAACATAATTCATGAAATAACGAGAAACATGGAAACAAATATCTTGACGGCATATATCCACTTGTCACCTCGCATATACACTGTTTTCTCACATAATCCACATAACACATAGTTAAAACATTCCTAATTCCCTCAAGTCAAGGTTAGATCCAACACTTACCTCACTCCACAATCAAATCAAAGCTTAACCGGGACCTTTTCTTTAAAGTTCTCCTCCAAACGAATCAAAGCTAACCAAATATAGTTCAAGCAATTCAAAATAAGCTTAGAAACTACCCACGGGTGAAAAAGATTCAATCTTTAATTTATTTTTGAACAAGTCAACAAAAGTCAACCCCAGACTTGCTTGGTCAAAATCCGAGATTCGGACCAAAACCCGATTACCCATTCACCCCAAGCCCGATTATGTGATTAGTTTAGAAATCCGACCTCAATTTGAGGTCCAAATCTCAATTTCTCAAAATCCCCAATTTCAACCAAAATCTCTAGTTTCTACCATGAAAACATAGATTAAAGGTTAAAAATCAATGGGTGTTTGTGGAAATGGAAGTAAACAAGTTAAAATCTCCTAACCTATGAAGTTGGGATGAAAATTCTCTTCAAAATCGCCTCTAGGCCGAGCTCAAAGTTGAAAATGGTGAAAAATAAGGAAAACCCCGACTTTCAGCTATTTTATTAATTGGGCATCAGGTGCTCTTCGTGTTCGCGAAATACCTGACCCGTTCCCGAAGAACAATGGCCAGAAGGCCTACACATTCGCAATGGCACCTTCACTTCGCGAAGGCTTAGCTCCCCTAGGATGCCACAAAGCTTCGCGTTCGCGGAGAGACGGTCGCGTTCGCGAAGGGTAAGCCCCCTCCATTTCGCATTCGCGACCAGTTCCTCGCATTCGCAAAGAGCAACTCCGCCCCAATCCCAATTTCCCCTTCGTGGTCCCAAGAGTAGCTTCGTGATCGCGAAGCACAAAACACCAGACGCAGATAGTTGAAACCAACAACTTCCTAAGTCCGAAATAGTCCGTAGCCTATCCAAAACTCACCCGAGCCCCTCTGACTCCAAACCAAACATGCACACAAGTGTAATAACATCATATGGACTCACTCAAGTGATAACAATACCAAAATAACACCTAGAACTACGAATAGGACATCACAATGTATGAAATTTGTAATGAAACTTAAGAACTTTCAAATTTACAACCAAGCGTCCGAATCATGTCAAATCAACTCTGTTTTGAACCAAATTTTGCAGATAAGTCAATAATAGTAAAATGAACCTATATTAAGTCCCGGAACCGAAATCCGAACTCGGTAGCTATAAAGTCAATCTACGGTCAAACTTTGGAATTCTTTACACCTTCAAATTACTAGCTTTTAAAAAATCACGTCAAAACAAGTTAGGGACTTCCGAATTCAATTCTGGGCATACGCCCAAGTCCCAAATAACGATACGGATTCATCGGGACAATCAAAATACTGATCTGTGTCCATTTACATAAAATATTGACCATAGCCAACTCAAATCATTTTTAAGGAAAAAATTACTTTCTTCAATTTTTCACATAAAGACTTTCTAGAACAAGACACAGACTACACACGTAATTCGAGGAACGCTAAGTGGAGCTAATCGAGGTCCCTGAACACTAAAATAAAGGCATAAACTCAAAATGACCTATTGGGTCATCACAATTACAGATAATAGTCTGAATAAAACATAAATGTCTAAATCAAAATAAAAAGCTAAGATGACTTAGAAGGGGACTTCAGGACTACGGTATAGCTGCACACGCTGTGCAGCTATACCGCAAGTCTCCATTGATAGCTAGATTTAAGCAATCTTATTCAGCGCTGCTTAGACCAACTCTGGTATTTGCATACGAATTGCAGAGTGTAGTATGAGTACAACCGACCCCATGTACTCTATAAGTGTTGAGCCTAATCTCGACGAAGTAGTGAAGAGGCTAAGGCGGACCACCTACAATAACCTATATGCAATAATAATAAAGACAGGAAAGACAGGAAATAGAAGTAAAGCAGTTAACTCATAAAACGAACTCAAAATCCAACTACCAGAGAGCCCAGAATAACAAGTCTCATGAACTCATCTCAAAATACAGAGGAAAATCCAATAGTTACAAACAAATACAACATATACAATCCGTTGAGGCGCGCAACCCGATCCCACCATATCATCATCCGTCAATATCATAATTCGTCCTTATTCTGCCATTTCGATTCATTAGCTTTTAATTTTCGTTGCGGCGTACAACCCGCTCCCCAAACAATTTCAATCAACAATAGTAATGTAACAACCAAAATTTACAAGAATTTCTACATCAAGAGAGTAAATGTACGAGGCAATGAAGAATCATATAGCAATCAAAGAATCTCTAACAACTTGAATGTCTCAACCTTACCAACTCATTGGTATCTATCAATTAAACAACTCGTACAAAAGAAACCACGTTATAGGAAGCAACAAATATTACAAAACTATAAGGCAACTAGGACATATGACAATTTAGATATGCAAGTAAAGCAAGTAGAGACAAGTAGCAAATAAGCATGGAGTCGTGGAAGGGATGGACAATTTAACACAAGAATAACTAAATGACAAGTAACAATTATGGCATAGAAGTCAATAAAGCATGTGGCAACTAAGGCATGAAATGAGATATATCACGAAATAACGAAAACATGGAAGCAAATATCATGACGGGGTATATACACTCGTCACCTCGCGTATACGTCGTTTTCCACATAATTCACATAACACGTAGTTTAAGGTTCCCTAATTCCCTCAAATCAAGGTTAGACCCAACACTTACCTCACTCTGCAATTCATTCAATCAATCAACCACAGCCTTGACTTTTGAATAAGCCTCCAAACCAACCAAATCTAGCTAATGCTTGACCAAATGATTCAAAATAAGCTTTAGAAACTACCCACAAATGAAAGGGGTTCAATTTTGATCATTATTGAAAAAGTCAACAAAAGTCAACCCTGAGCTTGTTTGGTTAAAACCCGATGTTCGGACCAAAACCTGATTATCATTCACCCCCGAGCCCGGTTATGTGATTTGTTTTGAAATCCAACCTCAATTTGAGGCCTAAATCTCAATGTTACAAAAATCCCCAATTCTACCCAAATACCTAATTTCTACCATGGAAATCCTAAATTTGATGTTGAAATCTCATAAAATGTAATGGGTAACTGAAAGAAAATGGATTAAAGGCACTTACCAATGAATTTGGGAGGAAACGTCTCTTGGAAAATTGCCTCTTGAGTGTTTAGGGTTGAGAAATGGTGTGAAATGAGCTAAGTCCCATTTTCCCCTCTTTTACCCAGTTGCAGGTGTTGCAATTGCGAAGTCATGTTCGCAATTGCGAACATCACAAATGCGAGACAAGGGTCACAAATGCGAACCCTGTCACAAAAGAGCAGAAGTCTCAAATGCGAATGAGATTACAAATGCGACCTCTAATAGTTCGCAAATGCGAACATGTTCTCGCAAATGCGAGATTACCCAGTCCAGTCCTTGTTGGACAATGCTAGTTATTATTCACAAAAGCGAGGCTCATAATTGCGAGCCAGAACTCGCAAATGCGAGATCTGCAACTGAACCCTAGCAACAGAAGTGCACCAACTATCTTCACATTCACAAAACTCATCTGAAACATGTCTGAATTTCACCCGAGCCCCTCGGACACCAAACCAAACATGCACATAAGTGTAATAACATCATACAAACTTTCTCGCAAAATCAAATCACCAAAATAACATCTAAATCTAAAAATCAATCCTAAAAATGAATGAAATTTCAAAGTAAAATTCAAGAACACTAGAATCTCTTCCATCACGACCCAATTCCTACTATAGGTCAAGATGGCGTCCAACGTCGCCGTTAGGCAAGCCAACGGTGAACTATCAATTCAATTGTTCATTTCATTATTTTTGAAATCATAAGTTTTATAAAGTAAAGAATTCAATGCATTTAAAAAAAATCACGAATACTTAAAATATTAGTAAGATATAAAATAAAGGATGACAGTATCAAGTCGAACCATAAACAACCACTAGAGTATCCCAAAACCTGGTGTCACAAGTACATGAGCATTTACTATGGAGTATAATAATACAACATCTGTCTGGGATGTAAAAATAAAAAGGAAAAAGTAAAGAAATAAGATGGAGACCCTGAGAGCTGCGGTGCATAGCATAAACTACAGCTCACCATAATGTCCCCTCAACAGCTGCGCCTACGCGCCAAGATGACCATCAAAGGAATCTGTCAGATCCTGCATATTTAGTGCAGAAGTACAGCATGAGTATGTAAATTAATGCGTACCCAATAAGTATCTAGCCTAACCCCGGAGAAGTAATGATGAGGGGTCGACATCAACAGTTACTAGTGGTCCAATAAATAAAGTGCAGGAATCATAGGCAGGCAAGAAATATAACAAGATCAATAGGGCAAGGAGCAATAGATAATAAAATCCATTAGCAAAAATATCCTCAGTTTAAAATCCCCAGGTGCCACATGCTATCTAAACAATATAAACCATTAATAAAATATCCGATCTCAAGTGATAGAGAAATATCATGAAATTTCCAAGTTCAATAAAGAGTGTAATCTCGTGGGTATTCGAACTCCTAACGATTTCACGCACGAATTATGCCGAGGTTGTTCGGCTTGATCCATATAGTCATGTACATACACTGCCAAGGTCGTACAACCCGATCCATGGATGCATCTCATATATACAAATATTGCCGAGGCGTTCGGCCCGATCCCTAGGAAGATGGCCCCCATGATAAAGTCCTAAGTCTACCCGGACATACCATGATATTAGCTACGTACGGACTCTCATCACCTCGTGTGTACATGGCCCCCATAACAAGTATCACATAACAAATACACACCTACGGGGTAGTTTCCCCCTCACAAGGTTAGACAGGAGACTTACCTCGCTCCGAAATTCCAAAACCCGGCTCTGATGCCTCTCTAACTCCTCAATTCAAAGCCAAATGATTCAAAAATAGTCAAACAACATGAAAAATAATAATAATATACTCCAACACTCATAATTAATTAATTTATAATAATTTTCAACTCCGCTTAAAAAGTCAACAAAGTCAACCCTCGGGGCCACGTGCCCGGATTCCGAAAATTTGCGAACATAAACATTACCCATAATACCATGAACTCAAATACATAATGTATTCTCAATTCCATGTCTAATTTCGAGGTCAAAATCCAAAATGCCAAATTACCGGTTTATATCCTAAAATCCCACAATTTCCATATATTTTCATGTTTAAATCCACATATAAACCTTGTGTTTAACTCACAAGGTATAGAAATCACTTACCTCAAGATTGATGATGAAAATGACGCTCCAAAATTGCCCCAAAGCTGGCTCCCATGGAAGAAATGGGGTGAAAATGAGCCAAACCCCCGATTTAAAGCAAGTCTGCCAAGAATTCCCTTCTAGCTGCCGTCCCGCAAGGCCAAAAGTCTAGCTGCCAAACAATTCCTCCTTCACGTTCGCGGTTGCCGTCCCGCATTCGCTATGACTCCACGTCCTACAGCTTCGCGTTCGCGGTCTCCGAGCCGCATTCGCGAAGGCTTAGCGCCTCCAGGACCCAGCTCCCCTTACTTCTTCGCGTTTGCGATGCCCAGTCGTGTTTGTGTAGAGCACATCAGCCTCATCTACGCGTTTGCGACCTTTTTGTTGCGTTCGTGATGCATAAATTCCTCCCCAACTACAGCTTCTCTTCACGATCGGGTCCCTTTAACGGCGATCGTGATGCTTACCAGGAACACCAGAAACCAGCAATGATAAAACAAGGAAATTTGATCGAAACCACTCCGAATCACACCCGAGGCCCTTAGGACCCCGTCCAACCACACCAACCAGTCCCAAAATAAGACACAAACCTTCTCGAAGCCTCAAATCACCCCAAACAATATCCAAACTACGAATCGACGATCAAGATCCTTCTTTAACTTCTAACATTCAAATTTTGACGAACGCGTCCGAATCATATCTTAACATCCCAGAATAACGCCAAACTTTACGCACAAGTCACAAATCCCGATACCAACCTTTTCCAAGGCTCGGAACCCCAAACGGACATCGATAACACCAAAGTCCACTTATAATCAAACTTAGAAAATTCTTAAACTTTAAAATGTCAACCTTCCATAATAAGCGCTGAGATGCTCCTGGACCATCCGATATCCGACCCGAACATACGCCCAAGTCCGAAATCATCATACGAACCTATTGGAACCTTCAAATCCCGATTCAGAGGTCGTTTACTCAAAAGGCAAGCCCTAGTAATCTCTTATAACTTAAAGCATCCGAATTGAGAATGTTTCTTCCGAATCAACTTCGAACTTCCTGAAATTCAATTTCGACTACGCGTACAAGTCATAAAAAATGAAGTGAAGCTACTTAAGTCCTCAAACTGCCGAACGATGTGCTAGAGCTCAAAACGACCAGCCGGGTCGTTACATTCTCCCCACTTAAACATACGTTCATCCTCGATCGTGCCAAGAACTGCTCCGGAGTTGCCCAAAATCCTTGTTTAACACCTCGTGCACTTAACCGTGGTACCGCAACCCATGTGGGCACACTCGCTCGAGCCCGACTGAAGATCCTTCCTGTTACCTTAGCCAACAAGCCTTAGAGTCAAATTCCAACATCCAGAATTCTGTATGAGACCTAATTCTAACATATGAACATTGTATCAACCTCAACCTACTGTACCAAATATGATCATACACCCATGCTAAAACCGCACCATATACCGCATAATTCGTATGCCCATAATTACATCCTCCAACTGTAGAAGCTGCAAATCCACTAACCTGATGTCCGTAGTATACCTCATAATGCGCATAAGCCTTGATCCAACCCTCGCGATACTGCAACCATGACAACAACTCGTAGAAGCTCATAACCACCTGCCAAATCACTAAATCATGGAGTCTCTTCGCTTGTCAAGAACCATTACCTCATTCTGAATTGAATAGTGACATTTTCTCTTTAATAAACCTTACATAAATCTGATCGCATTGATCTCAGGTCTAAACACCTCATCTCACCTAGTACAAGCTGTTTCGGGCAATAAGCCACCTCAAACAACATCTAAAATCTCATATGATGCCATCAATGCGCCAACAAGCTATAACTCGAACATGACCCATAAGGAAGAAAGAACTCTAGCAAAGAACTACCCAGCCCACGTAACGAATAAAATAGCTGAACAGATGTTATGAACCTATCTCAAAGATGAGAAACGAGGCACACAAAATATGTATAAGGAATCCACACATAATACCATTGCGACGTGCAACTCGATCCAAACATGATACTCGTGGTGGCGTGCCACCCGATCTATGGATAAGAATCAATAGGTAAAATACCCATCAAGCCATAATGCTCAACCCACAAGATGTCCGAATATTGGCCACAAGCACGCCAAGTGCATAGATACAACCCTGGGGAGACGGATAGCGCCATGCGCTACAAAAGTCGAGCACGACTAAGGTGCAATAAACGACCTGCATCTCGAGAACCATCTCTCTCATATAACACCACAAGCTACACCAGACTACAACACACGGGTGAATAGTCAAGTCGTCTCGCAACCCACGTGGCATAAAAGAGTAGCACTAAAATAGACTAAGGCACGTATATCATCCACCAGGCCCGAAGACTCACCCGTAAGTAATGCTATGCCGAATAAGCATATCTGATCTGATATAAAATATGCATTCACATAAGGCCTACCCACAGGCCTCAAAGCCAATTCTGGTCATCCCAAAATAGGTCATTAACCATCCAAAAATCCACAATGACCTTTCCATGACACATATGGTCAATCGTCAAATCGGGAACAACTTCCACAGTCCACAACTAAAGGAATAGAGCGCCTCTCGGTCATAAACTCTCCCGTTGGCGACAATACCGAAATCTCCATACCTGATTTCAATATCTATCAATCAAACAACTAACACATCACTCTTATACGATCTCCCCTTGGGACATACTCCCACAAACTTCCGTACCAAGTAGTAGAATTTGAACACCAATGGCTATAGACCATGCTATTCCTAAAGCACTAGTCAAGAATCCATGTTTCAATACCCAACACTTCTACCACAAAACAGACCATCCTCAGGCTGCTTGAAAAAAGTGCCAGCATACTTTGATCATCTGAAGTCCTCCCCCGCTCCTCCGAGCTTGCGATATTCTTATCAACACAGAACCGTAACCTTGATCCTCAACTTCCAATTTCTATACCACTCACTAAGCTGTCACGACCCAATTCCCACTATAGGTCACGATGGCGCCCAACGTCGCCGTTAGGCAAGCCAACGTTGAACTATCAATTCAATTGTTCATTTTATTATTTTTTAAATCATAAGTTTTATTAAGTAAACAATTCAATACATTAATAAAATCACGAATACTTCAAATATTAGTAAGATATAAAATAAAGGATGACAATATCAAGTCGAACCATAAACAACCACTGGAGTATCCAGAAACCCGACGTCACAAGGGCATGAGCATTTATAAAGAGTATAATAATATAACATCTGTCTGAAATGTAAAAACAGACAGGATAAAGTAATTAAATAAGATGGAGACTCTAAGAGCTGCGGTGCGTAGCATAAAATACAACTCACCATAAAATCCCCTCAATAGGTGCGCCTACGTGCCAAGATGACCATAAAAGGAACCTGTCAGATCCTATACATTTAGTGCAAATGTGTAGCATGAGTACATAAATTAACGCGTACCCAGTAAGTATCTAGCCTAACCTCAGAGAAGTAGTGACGAAGGGTCGACATCGACACTTACTAGTGGTCCAATAAATAAAGTGCAGGAATCATAGGTAGGCATGAAATACAGCAAGATCAATAGGGCAAGGGGCGGTATATAACAAAATCCGTTAGCAAAAATATCCTCAGTTTAAAATCCCAGGTGCCATATGCTATATCAACAATATAAGAACCATCAATTAAATATCGGCTCTCAGGTCATAGAGAAATATCATGAAATTTCCAAGTTCAATAAAGAGGGTAATCTCGTGGGTATTTAACTACTAATGATTTTACGCATGAATTATGCCGCTACGCGAGAGTACAAGAATTCCATCATACCCCCTGAACCACCAATAGAATGAACACTTCATCGGCTAGAACCCCTTTCACTCTACTCATTTAAGAAGAACAATTGCAACACGCAACCGAATTCCCATAACCGCAGAAAACACAACCGTCAAGTCGAAGTCTAAACCGCCATAACTCTTCCGGGATCCATTTACACATAACAACCCCATCAGAATCAAATCCTCCCAATCAATCGAATTACAATGGTTGTCAAGCCCGCACGTACATCCACGAATCACCTGTAGAGCTTGACACACCGAAGGAACCGATCATTTCCACAACCATGCTGATTCAAACTATTACTAACTGATTCAACTTCTTTCAATTTACTTTTGATTTGCCTTTGGAATAATAGTCCTATTCAAACACATAATGGATCTCCAACAACGGTCATACCGAGTGACCCAAATCACGAGACTATATCGTCTCAATACCTAGAAGCCATCTTATACCCTCCTCGTGTACTCAATGTTATGAAAGATCTTCTACGAATCTGAAGCCTTTTCCTTTCATCTCTCTAACATCGCACCGTAGACCAGCGGTGCTAACATAGAAACACTCCAAGCCCCTTTTACAATCCACTGCAAAAACTTAATACTTAACCACACAACGGGCCCAAAATCCTTAGACACCAGACAAAATCTTGAACCTACTAGAACTATTTTTTTGAGTCACCCACTCTTGACCTGGTCCCGAATATAACCAAACTCTAGTGCTCTACTAGCACATGAACATTCCCGAAGAAGCAACCAGATGAACTCTTTTCGTTGTACATCACAGCCATAATAAGCATAAACTTTGAGTCATCCAAAAATCTGCACATGAATCGATGAGGCGAAAGGTAGCACACAACCATCAAGTCCTTTGCCCGAATTATCCTTGAAATCTTCTTTGCTTAATCATAACTAATCCACCAATGTACCGATAACCCGAAACTGCCAAGGCGCACAACCACGTGACCCAATTGTAGACGGTGGGCTCCCCCACTTGGCTTCAAGCCACAATTACATAAATCCATAATTCACAATGACTCCTCCACCTCGGTTATCATGATTTCGCACCGTCGCTCTGCCAAATTCCTTGCAATCTCTTGTTAAACTTGCATAACATAACTCGAATCATCATCTCCAAACACACACTCGACCTCATGATAGCTACACCATCTTATTCAAGCGATCCCAACTAACATCGCAGTATATGCCTCCCACTTGGTAGAAAGTAGAACTCTTCGTAGGAACTTCATCAACAAGCACGCAACCACTAGCCTGCCCACGGGAGATAGCCCACCTGTGTAATTCCATATCGCCATATTCCAATGGCATTACCCTGGTTACAACTACCAAAACATCAGTAACCCACCTGAGCCCATGCTCGACCACCAGCTGTAAGTGCATGTTCATTCCACATTAGCATCAACTGAAGGTCCAACTATGTGTTCCAAAACTCAAAGTCATGTTGCATCCCAAAACGATAATCAAGCTTTTACACCCCTCTCAATTCCAAGGAAACTCCTTTTCGTCATACTCAAACTCTCTCAGTACAGTAGCCATCATCCCAAATGAAACTCAAAGACTTAGTCATTGTCCACCACGATCCACAAATCGCTCTAAACTTTCCCAAAGCATGTGGCTATCCTACCAAAGATTCCATGCTCTACGTTAACAATCCCACTCTAAGTTAACCATCTTCCGAAGCGAACTTCTCGACCTCTAGCAATTCAATCTCCGCGAGACATCTCCCACCATATCCTTCCTCATCCTTCGCTTCCCAAACACTACCTCTAATCATAATCCATCTTTGTAGCACCCAAACTTATAAATTGCTGCCAATTCTAAGCCTCCATAAAGATCATCAACCTCGAGCCGTCAATAGTAGAAATACTGATTCGATTCTGAAGCTGCCATACACCGCCACCTCTGATAACCGCTGCTAAGGCACTATTCCACAACATCCTGTCCCGAAGACGAATCAAAGAAGACCATAACACCGATGAGCCTTAATGCCTTCCAACAATGACGACGACACTACATCACAAATGAGAATTTCACCATGCCCGATAATATCAACTCTCACTACTCCATCAACTAAGGCCTGAACATCCATAGTTCAGTTGCCTTTCCTTTGCTGGAATTAAATGTCGAACCTCTAATCTTGTCACGACCCCAATTTTCCTCCGTAGGATGTCATGATGGCACCTAGTCTCTACGACAAGGTAAGCCTAACAATAATAATAACTAAATAGATATAAATTAACAAGTTATTAAAAACAACTGAATAATAAATAAAAATCCTCCAAAAGCAGAATCTCACAATACACACCCCAAAACCGGTGGAACTGAGTTATAAGCCTTACAAAGTACAACTAGAGTAAGTACTACATCACTGTCCAAAAGAAAATGCAACAGGAAGTAAAGTAAGGAAGATGACTCCGAGGCCTCCGGACATGGAGCAGGTATACCTTGAAGTCTCCTAAGTAGCATATACAACAACCTCTAACGATCGGCATGAGTAGACGTACCTGGATCTGCACAAAAGATGTGTAGAAGCGTAGTATGAGTACATCACAATGGTACATACTAAGTATCAAGCCTAACCTCAGTAGAGTAGTTCTGAGGCCAGGTGAAGACACCTACTAGGATATAAAATAGACAGTATGAAAGTGTAAAACAGGCATGTAAAGGAAAAATGAAGAACAACTTAAATGAAACGAAGATGGTAACATGAACTAGCACCGGAAACCAACAACGGAAATAGGATAAAAAGAAGCAACTAAGGAGATACAATGATCATGTATGGTCCATCACTACTAGAACAATTAAGAGTGAAACGACAAGATATATTCTCACCAAAAACACTTTGCAACATGAAATAACAACAAGAATCACAACGAGGTACTGTCTCGTGTATAATGAGATCAAACCGAGGTACCGCCTCGTATAATCAAAATCACAACCGAGGTACTTAGTCATATTCACTTTTCTCAATTTCAATCATAATCTTTCCTTATACCGCCGCATGAGCCTTACATTTGAAAATCGGTTTTGAAAACGGTTTTCCCTAACTAGCTCCACGCACTTTAGCCCACCTTATGACACTGTGTGGCTTCACGTAGTCCCCCTATAGGCAACACGCATATAAGTCCCACCTTATATCGCCACATGCACATTAACCCCAAGCCTTATACCGCCGCATGCGCGTCAATATCATATCACAATAACAATCCGTACCACAAGTTCCCATATAACATAACTTGCCAACAACAACAGTATCAATTTTTTCAAAACAATAGCCCACGGCTCCACCACAACGTATACAAGAATTTCAACAACATTGGATGCAAAATGCTCAATAAGATAGATATTTTAACAATAACCAACATCGCCTCAACGTATTAACGACTTTCACAACTTCAACACCAAATAACTCAACAATGAGAGAAATAATGTATAACCACAATGTTAAACAAGACTAACTGATAATAAAAGAGATAAGTTTTAAGAATGAGTCTCAAATAATGGGAATCAACAAGTAAAGGGATAACATGGGCAATTACTTCAAGTAACGAAAATCAATAAGGAAAGAGATAGCATGAACAATAGCTTCAAATAATGATAATTAAAAATGAAGAGATAGCATGTAACAATAAAGGAGGCAACAAGTTTAACTAAAGCATCGGAGCAATTTAACAAGTAGGATGTAGAACAAATACTAAACAAGTCAACTAAGGCATTTAAGGATAGTCTAACACAATTAGGGATAAATTGATTATAAGAATTTAGAACATAATAGGGCATTTCAATCAAAGCATGTAAATAGTCTAAGTAACCTAAATCGGTCAAATACCACGTACAACCCGTGTACCCACTCGTCACCTTGCATACACGAATTTCACTTAGCACAATTGAATCAAACAATACCAATCCTTAGGGGTAGTTTCCCACACGAAGTTAGGCAAGACACTTACCTCAACTAGGCATTTTTAACACTCGAAAATAGCTTTTCCCTTAAAATCCACCTCCACACGTCTCAAATCTAACCAAAATCGACTCAATATCATCAAACAATTCTAGGGAATTCAATTTCAATAGATAAAGTTAAGATCTTTACACTTTTTCCAAAAAGTCAACAAAAGTCAACTCGAGGCTCGCCCGGTAAAAACCGGATCCAATGGTAGATTCCGTCTACCCATTACCCCACGAGTTCATATATGTGATTAGTTTCAAAATTCAAGTCCAAATCGACTCTCAAAAATCAGTTTCTTATTTTTCAAAAACTGAGCAAAGTTTCACCAATTTCTACTTTGATTCACATGATCTTGATGCTAAAAATCTAAGATATGTTGATGAATATGATTAGAAATAGATTAGAATCACTTACCCAAGGTTTGTAGGTGAAAATTCCCTCTCTAAATTGCCTCCTACCGAGTCTAAGGTTCAAAAATGTGAGAATGTGTTCAAAAATCCCATCTCCCAACCCTTTAACTAGCTGCAGATGTCGCATTTGCAACACATGGTTCGCAATTGCGGACCAGGGCTCGCATTTTCAAATCCTGACAGACTCAACATATATATATCTATTATGATAAAGCCTTCACAATTGCGTACTGGGGAAACATTGCAAAAGAGGACAATTGTTCGCATTTGCGAACACTGTACAATTTCTACTGGCTTCACAAATGCTAAGGTGAGGTTGCATTTGCGACAATTGCCCATCACCTGTCTGTCATGCCCCGAACCTGGGGGGCGAGACCGGCACCCGGTGCCTCACCTATCTTTGTGTACCAACTTGCGACTAAGGGACTCTGAACATATAATATCATACTTTGGCCATGGGCCACATTGCAAGACAATTTGCGAACGCTGACAAAACATCAATATAAAGCTGGGCCGACAAGGCCAACAGAACTACTACAACTGGCAAACCAACTAAATATACATACAAGGCTTAAAAGCCCAACATACTGCACTAACTGACAGGATATGTCTACAAGCCTCTAGTGATGGATGTACTGTGATCGGAGCAGGGCCCCGACCTATCCATAACATATATACGCAAGATGTACATAAAACTCTAGATCCGGAAACTCCGAAGGACGCGGAGCTTATCGATCAAGCTGAACTCGGGCAACACCTACTGAGGAGGTCTACTCGTCTGTCTGTCTGAACATGCACGCATGAAATGCAGCGTCCCCGGCAAAAGGGACGTCAGTACGAAATAATGTATCGAGTATGTAAGGCAACAGATTAACTGAAAGCTGAAACTGAACTGATAATATAATAACTGAAAGTAACTGGGAGTCAAAGATAATCTGAAGATATGCTTACCTGCTGATACTGACTCAATTCTCTCAATATAGTAAGTAAAATAGTTGTCCGACCCTATAAGGCTCGGTATATATATAACTGCTCTGCCGTAGGAGGCTCGCTCATAGGTGCTCGACCATACTAGGCTCTGTATCTCGGCCAACTGGGCTCGCTCATAGGCACTCGGGCCACAGTAGGCTCGGTATATAACTTACCATCTGATAAGAGGTTAGCCAATAGGGGCCTGCCCATCGATTATAGCTCGATGGTAATGAAAATACTGTAATACTATATNTGCTCTCTTGACTGGAAGAAGACAATACTCAATTAAATATGAAGTCCCGATAAGGAGAATACTGTAATTTATGAGACTAGGATAGTGTATATAAATTCGGGAGTATGAACTTCTCTTTATGCCTCGTTATCAGGCACATGTAATTACGAGATCATGCCAAAATGAAGGAAGGGCTTAGCCTTAACATACCTGAGCTGATTTTCTTGACAATGCTTCTAACACACGTCAATAGCGACAACATGTAACAACGGATCGA
>AWOL01S0015353.1:0-10863 GCA_000715115.1 Nicotiana otophora | reverse complement strand
CAGTATGTAAACCTGCAACAAACCTCCGCACTCTCTCCGCCTCAGTAGGGAGTATCATAAGTGCATGGCGAGATAACTCAGAAAACCTCACCTCATAATCGGTCATTGACATTTGACCCCACTGGAGCTGCTCAAACTGAAACCTTAACTCTTCCCTCTGGGAGGGTGGAATATACCTGTCTAGGAAGATACGGGTGAACATGTCCCAAGTCATCGGAGGAGAATCTGCTGGTCTGCCAAGAACATAAGATTTCCACCATTTACGGGCTTTGCCCTCTAGCTGAAAAGTAGTAAAGTCTACCCCATGAGACTCCAATATCCTCATGTTGTACAATCTATCCTTGCACTGATCAATGAAATCCTGGGGATCCTCATGTCGCTCACCCCCAAAGACAGGAGGATATAGTCTTGTCCATCTATCCAATAGTTACTGAGGATCAGCGGTTGTAGCTGGCCTGGGCTCAAGTGTAGCTGCTGCCACTGGCTGGGTTCCACCCACAGGTAGTGCACCTTGGGTATGATATACAGCAGTTGCCTCCCCATGAGCCTGTGCGGTAGGGGTCTGTGCTCCCCCGCCCGCCTGAGATGTGGCTGGCTCTGCCGGAAATAAACCGACCTGAGTCATATTGTCCATGAACTGCAGCATACGACCCATAACATCCTGGAATCCCGGCGCAGATGTGAAATCCACCGGAGCTGGCTCTACCACAGGCACCTCACCATATTCCTCAATAATGGGGTTCTCTGCTGGACCCACTGGCGGCATAACTAGAACAGTCATGGGACGTCCTCGCCCTCTACCACGGGCTGGAGCCATCCCTCGGCCTCTAGCAACTGGGGGAGTAGCTCTTCCCTGGTTTGGAACCTCATTAGAGCGCGTTCTCACCAACTGTGAGAGAATAAGAGAAGGATATTTAGTACTACATCAATTGCAGGATGGAATATGTAGAAAGGTAGTTTCCTAACACCCTATAGCCTCTCGAAAATAAGTACAGACGTCTCTGTACCGATCCGTAAGACTCTATTAGGTCTATTTATAACTTGTGAGACCTACGTGAACCTAGTGCACTGATACCATGTTGTCACGGCCCAATTTCATCTATAGGTCGTGATGGCGCCCAACACTACAACTAGGCAAGCCAACAAATAAATTAAACATATATCAATTATTTTCAAAATAATTTTCTAAGAAATTTTATTATTTTACTAGCAATATTAAAGAAATTAGAAAAGATACCGATTAACTTAAATACAAGAAAATAATACAATTCCCAATTCTACCAATGTGTGTGCCACGACCTGGTGTCACAAGTGTATGAGCGTCTAGTAGATTATACCAAATTCCAAATAATATCTGAAATATAATAGACAGAATGTAAATACAAGAAGAGACGCTGGTAGCTGCAAAATGACTCAGCAAGGTAGCTCACCACTACGCCTTTGGATAATGTGGGTGTAAGACGATAGGTCCTCCACTAGTACTTGCCTTAGGTCCTACACAAAAAGTACAACAAGTGTAGTATGAGTACGTAAACAACGTGTACCCAGTAAGTATCAAGCCTAATCTTAAAGTGGTAGAGACGAGATGGCCGACTTTGACACTCACTAAGGGTTAATAATAATAATTGAAATAAAACTAAAATATCTAAATCAGCATGATTCATAGAATATAACAATAATTTATTTAACCAGCAGAAATAATTAAATTCCTCCAATTCCAATAAATTTCCAATTTGTCAATTAGTCTCATTTACATGAATAACAATAATTCCTTAACAAGCAGGAATAATAATTCATTAAATTCTGAAGATTTCCCATTTATCAATTAGCTTCACAAGCTACAATAAACTATCAAAGTATCGTGTAATTATTATTATTATTAAGCACGATTTTTTCTGAGGTCGTACGACCCGATCCAGAGTGTCGTGTACACTGCCGAGGGACGTGCGGCACGATCCATAGATGCATCTATCCTTCCGAGGCGTTCGGCCGCTCCACAAGAAAGGAGGACATTTTCTTATGTACCTCCGGAAGGAGAGTATATTTATTATAAGATCAATTCGAGAGGATGAACAATTTCTTTTAATAATTAATTAATTTAAACAGAAAATAAAGCATACGAGATTTTCATCTTATAATATCTTCCCTAACAATTCACAATATATATATATATATATAATTAAGTAAAGAATACAATTTACACAAGTAATTCATGCTTTTGAGTCCTAAACTACCCGGACTTTAGCATTAATAGTAGCTACGCACGGACTCTCGTCACCTCGTTCATACGTTGCCCCCACAATTGACAACAATTATTAATTTAATCACCTATGAGGTAATTTCCCCCTCACAAGATTAGACAAGAGACTTACCTTAATTTGCTCCATTTTAATCCACTAGAAGGACTTTTCCTCGATTATCCAACTTTGATTGGCTCGAATCTAACCAAAAATAATTCGATACAATCACTAAATTTTATATGGATCAATTCTATAAGAAATATTACATTTTCAATAAAAATCCCGAAATTAATCAAAAATTCGTTCGTGGGGCCCACGTCTCGGTATCCGGTGAAAGTTACGAAATTCGACAACCCATTTAATTATGAGTCCAACCATACCAGCTTCACTCAAATCTGACTCGGAATCGATACCGAAATCTCAAAAATTTATTTCTATGAGATTTCTAAAAATTTCCCAAATTCCAATCTCTAAACACTAATTAAATGGTGAAAACAATGATATATTTGTGTATATAGACCAAATCCGAGTTAGAATCACTTACCCCGATGTCTTTCCTTGAAACTCTGTCAAAAGTCGCCTCTGCTCAAGCTCAACTTCGTCAGAAATGGCAAATTGGACGAAATTCCCTTCTTTATAGATCTGCCCAGGCAGCCTTCAAAACTGGGCCTCGATCGTGGCTTCGATCATGGCCCTCGAGCCTGGGCCTTCGATTATGGATTCGATCATGCCCCTCGAGCCTGGGCCTCGGTCATAACCTCGATCATAGCATCGAGCCTGGGCCTCGGTCATGGCCTCGATCATAGCCCTCGAGCATAGGCCTTCGATCATGGCTCATGGCCTCGATCATGGCATCGAGCCTAGGCCTTCGATCATGGCCTCGATCATGGCATCGATCCTGAGCCTTGTCCCTGGCTTCGACCCTCGGGCTCGATTTCTGGGCTCGATTTCTGCATTTCCAGCAGAAGAAAAATTGCAGCAGCTTTGTAAGTCCAACTTTTGATCTGTTAACCATCCGAAACTCACCCTCGACGCTCGGGTCCTCAACCAAATATACCAACAAGTCCTAAAGCATCATACGAACTTATTTAAGACCTCAAATCACATAAAACAATGCTAAAACCACGAATCATGCTCCAATTCAAGCTTAATGAAACTTAAAATTTCCAACTTCTACATTCGATGTCGAAACCTATCAAACCAAGTCCGATTGACCTCAAATTTTGCACACAAGTCATAAATGATGTAACGGAGCTATGAAAATTTTCAAAACTGGATTCCAACTCCTATATTAAAAAAATTCAACTCCCCGGTCAAACTTCCAAACTTAAATTCTTGTTTTAGCCATTTCAAGCCTAATTTAACTACGGACTTCCAACTAAAATTCTGAACACGCTCCTAAGTCCAAAATCATCATACAGAGCTGTTGGAATCATCAGAATTCTATTTTGGAGTCTTTTTATGAAAATTTTGACCAAGTCAAACTTAGCCTTTTAAAGCCAACTTAAGGAACCAAGTGTTCCGATTTCAACCCAAATACTTTCAAATCTCGAACCAACCATCCCCGCAAGTCATAAATCATTAAAAGCACATACAGGAAGTTTTATTTTAGGGAACGGGGTTCTAAAAGTCAAAATAATCAATTGGGTCATTACAAGAACTGTTCCCAGGTCAATGCAGGCGATCCAACTGGTCTGGTCAGCATATAATCTCTCCACCACCTCTTGGCGGAACCCGTCATCTGAAATACAGCAAAATCGACTCCATTGGTCTCAACTATACCCATGTTCCTCAATACCTCATAGCAGCGATCAAGGTAATCTTATGAGTCCTTAGAATGTGTACCACTAATGTGAACTGGAAAGATCTTAGTAAACTTGTCCAACCTTAATAAAGCCTCAGAAAACATGGCGGGCCTATCACCGGCTTGTGCTGCAACAACTAGCTGAACTACCCCAACTGGCGGGACTGCTGGAGCCTGATACTGGGGAGCCATCTGCTCTGGAATTGGAGTAGTGGGAGTTTGTGCTCCTCCCCCAGCCTGTGAGACGGTTGGTGCCACTGGAAATGTACCGTTCTGGGCCACACCCTCCATTAGGCTCACCATACGGACTAGAGCATCCCGAAGTACTGGAGTAGCTATGAATCCTTCCGGAACCTGAACTTGTCCAAACCGGTACAGTATAAACTGGAACCTCCTCTTGAAGAGCCACTTGAGGTTCTACAATAGGTGTTTCCGCTCGAGCTCTAGACTGAGCTCAACCTCTACCTCTGCCTCGGCCTCGGCCTCGGCCTCTAGCACGACCTCGGCCTCGACCTCTACCCCTGGCCATAGTTTCCACCAGGGCTCTGGTACTTGTCCGTCGGTAGATATTACGTGTTCTCACCATCTGTGAGAGAATAAGAATAGAATGGTTCAATCATCGATGATAGAATAAAATCGTACGACAGAATAAGAAAGAAGTTATACGGTTCCTAAACTTTATAGCCCCTGAAAGATAAGTACAGACGTCTCCGTACCGATCCTTCAGACTCTACTAAGCTTGCTCGTGACTCGTGAGACCTATGTAACCTAGTGCTCTGATACCAACTTGTCACGACGCGAAATTCCCACCTTCGAGATCGTGATAGCGCCTAACATTTCACTTCCTAGGCAAGCCAACATTAGAATATAATTAGCCATTTTAACACAATTTTAAATTAATTAATAACAAAGAAACAAACGCGGAAGTAAAGTCTTAAATAAAGTGAATACTCCATAATACTAGCGATGTCTGAATACCATCCCAGAACTGGTGTCACAAGTGCACAAACTTCTAGAATAATACAATAAGGGTCTGAACAAAATAAAGTTGTCTGCAAGAAAGCACACAGCTAAAATAAAGTAGAAGGGGACTTCACAGCTGCGAACGTCATGCAGCTATACCTCAAGTCTCCACTGGTAGCTAAATCCGAGCAAATCTACAGTACGCCGCTGGGACCAACTCCGACATCTGTACAAGAAGTGCAGAGTATAGTATGAGTACAATCGACCCCATGTACTCTGTAAGTGTCGAGCCTAACCTCGACGAAGTAGTGACGAGGCTAAGGCAGGTCACTTAAATTAACTTGTACGCAATAATAGTAATAACAACAATAATAGAAATAAAACATGTAACGCATTTCAACAGTTGAAACCAACTCGGGAGTCATAACCAATTATTATTTCGATCAATTTTCGTTGCGGCGTGCAGCCCGCTCCAACAATATAATTCTTCAATAAATTTCCGTTGCGGCATGCAACTCGCTTCAATAATATAAACTTAAAATATAATCTGTTGCGGCGTGCAATCTGATCCCCAATATATTCCTTTTCATTTCCGTTGCGGCGTGCAACCCGCTCCAACAATAAAATTTAACAATTCTTAAATATAATAAAAATACTCCTATAAATACCACATTCAGCAAGACATTATTTGGCAACAATGCACATAATATTTATAAATTATTTAGGAAACAAGTAATCACAAGTAGCAATTAATTATGAAAATCAGGTAGAACATTGGCAATTTCATATTTAATATGCTAAATGTCAAGTAGAAATTAAGACACATAAATCAAATAAGCATGTAGCAATTATTGTAGAAATTCAAGAATTAATGTTTGACAAGGATTATGAGAGGAACAATTGTTATAACAATTAATTCATATTTTAAAACAATTTATGGTGTTTAAATAATTATGAAAATAATTAATTTGATAAATTATAGGCACTCGTCACCTTGCCTATATATCGCTGCATATGAAATTCACGTAACAAATAATTCAAGGGTTCTATTTCCTCAAGTCAAGGTTAACCACGACACTTACCTCACTTTGCAACCAAATTCAAGATTCTAATAAACCTTTTCCTTGCGAATTTGTATTTGAAATCCTCAAATCTAGTCATAAACAATTCAATATACTCAATACAAATAGTAGAAATTAATTCCATATGAATTTTTTAATTTTCTGGATTAAAATCCAAAATTCATCTCAAAACTCAACAGTGGGGTCCACATCTCGAATCTCGAAAAAACTTACGAAATTCGAACACTCGTTCCGAAACGAGTCCAACCATATAAAAACTACCAAATTCCGACGTCAAATGGACCTTCAAATCTTAATTTTTTATTTTTAAAAAGTTTTATAAAACTTCCAATTTCTTCCATCTAAATCCGAAATAAATGATAAATATAGACATGGATTTATGAAATATAATCACTTTTGGTTATAGAACACTTACCCAATTCAAAAATTATGAAAACCCCTTTGAAATCGCCTAAATCCGAGACCCAAAACTCAAAAATGAGTAAAAATGGCTAACTTCCGATTTTATGTGTTCTGTCCAGCATTTTCGCATCTGCGGACACTTGACCGCATCTGCAGTTTCCGCTTCTACGGACACTTGACCGCATCTGCGGTCTAAAATCCGCATGTGCAATTACACCAAAAGGTCAAAATTTCAGATTTTTCTTAAGTCCAAATTTTGATTCGTTAACCATCCAGAATCTACCCGAGGCCCGCGGGACCTCAACCAAATACACCAACAAGTCCTAAAACATCATACGAACTTAGTCGAGACCTCAAATCACATCAAACAACGCTAAAATCATGAATCGTACTCCAATTCAAGCTTAAGGAACTTAAACATTGTCAACTTCTATATTCGATGCCGAAACCTATCAAATCAAGTCTGATTGACCTCAAATTTTGCACACAAGTCATAAATGACATAACAGACCTATTCAAATTTTCAGAATCGGATTCTGACCCTGATATCAAAAAGTCAAATCCGTGGTCAAACTTTAGAAATCTTTAGCCTTTAAATTCTTAGTTTTCGTTAAATGGCCATAACTTGAATTAGGGACCTCCAAATTAAATTCCGGGTATACGTCCAAGTCTCAAATTACGATACGGACCTACCAGAACTGTCAAAATACTGATACGGGTCTGTTTTCTCAAAATGTTGACCAAAGTCAACTAAATTAAATTTTAAAGCTCTATTTCATATTTTAATCAATTTTTCATATAAAAACTTTCCAAAAAATAATACAGACTACGGACACAAGTCGAGAAATGATGAATAGAGCTATTTGAGGTCTCAGAATACAGAAATAATTATTAAATTTAAAAATAACCTTTTGGGTCATCACAAATTAGGTGAGAGAGTCCTTCTGAATATATTTGTAACTATATTGTTGCAGTATAATCCAACCGATGTTATAAAGTTGTGAGAAACATATTGTGGAAACAAGTTAGACAAATGTAGAATGATACATGACAATTCATCTAATAATCAACTTCAATACGCGTTGAAAAGTATTAATTATTTCTTAGAGAATAAGAGCAAGAATGTAAGAAAAATATGATACACCTAAACTTGATCAGGGGCTAGATGATAATATTTCATCATAATGAAAAAACATAATTGAGAAAGTCCATAAAAGTATATGTGAAAAATCAAATTCCCAATCAAAACTAAATCATGATCAAGAGCAAGTTTTTGATACTATATTAACAATAGTTGACTTTGACCGAGTAGGATTATTTTTTGTAGATAAAGTTGGAGGAACTGAAAAATATTTATATATCGTGTTTTACTTGCAAAGTCAAGAGGCATGATAACGTCAACAATATCAATAAATGGTGTAGAAATAACGGTTTTAGCAAGTATGTATGACTCGCTCAAGATTTTACGATCCTCTTTAAATAACACAGACAACCACCATAAATATGTAAATGTAGAGTAATGACACTAAATGAACAAAAAGACAAAATGGACAATCTGGAGTGAAGCACGTATGGCGAAGTGTCAAACAGTCGAAATATTTGTCACAAGTTTTAGAGATATAATGAATGTCGATGAACCTTTCAGCAAAAAAACATAATTTTTTTTAAGGTGATTATGTCAAGTACTATCAATAATTCCAAAACTAATGAGAATATAAATTGTATATGCTATTTTGGTAAAATCATACTTATAGCATCAAATTACTGTCTAAAAACATATGCCAACAAGAACAAATTCAATATTCACTAAGTTGATTATCTTGCTTCAAACAAAGATGAGCATACAATTAAAAATGATGTGGTCCTTCTCGAAATCAATTGGTTTTTAAGGCCAAAAAGGTATAGTAATTTTGAAGATTGCTTAATAAGAGATACATTTCCATTATTAAATGAAAAAGCAAGCGTGCAAAATACATGACTAAAAAAGCTATCTTAACAGGTAAAAATGAATAAGATCGATTAACTAAATTAAATGTTAGATTGCGAAGTTTCCTAGTGAAAGAAAAATATTTTTTAGATTTGGCTCGGTAAAACATAATACCAATTACGGCTATTATCAGGAAGGATACTTAAAATATTGTAACACCAAATGATCTTCTGCTATACATATTCGTTGTCAAGTTAAATATATTTTATATACCTTTAGAATTTAATTTTGGCCTCTAGCCATGAAGAATATCTTTTTAAATTCGTTCAAAAATAATTTTAAGTACATTTGTTGTATTTTTATATAATAAATTAACTAAAGATTTACGTACAACGCACATACATAGAAACTAATTATATTAAAAGCACAAACAGGGGTGGATGCACATTCAATGAAGCGTGTGTGTGTGTGTGTGTGTGTATATATATATATATATATATATATATCATGGTGAGGAACCGGATAAGTAGAAAAAATGACATCACTTGACATAGATTATCTCTTGTCGTATTGGTTATGTGCATTCTGCTCCAAAAAGTCAGATGTTTGAACCTCAACTAGCATGTATTTTTCTCATGTGGTTAAAATTTATAATTAAGAAAAATTGAACTCAAAACCTTTTATAACTTAAGACTCAATAAACTATTGGACTAAGGCTATTTCTTGTCTAGAAGTATGATAACTAAAATTATTTACTTCCGTTCTTCTATAAATTTCAACACCGCTTACGAAATTCCTACGTACGCCTCTGAGCACGAAGATCCTTAGCAAAATATCGTTTATCGTATTTACCATTTAAAAATAAACCTCACGTCGGATAACATTGTAAGCGTAAATATAATTATTTTTCTAATATTTAGGGTCTTAAAATTAATTAAGTTTTATTTGTTAAATCCTTCTTTATTTGAACTGGGTAAAAACTCTTAATATTTAGGAATATAAAATTGGTAATATTTTATTTATAAATGTTTCCTTATTAAAATTGTGTTACTATTTTTCTTAAATATGACTTTCACGTTTATATTTTTAAAAGTCATAAAGTTAGTGTTGTTTGTCAGCTTCTTCCGTTGATTCGAGATTGAAGTTAAATTAGCGCTACATGTAAAAGAAAGGAAAAGAAAAAAAAGGTTTTTTGACACGTTAGAAATTATAATGTAATGAAAACTTTTTTCAAAGTTTTTGCCTTAGTTTAAATTTTGTAGAATTAAACACCTAAAAATTATTAAGCATGTTTTAAAATTCTAAATTTTTTAGACTTTTTGATTTGGACCATGTGAGGATTATTAATTTTAATTTTTCACATATGCACTGTCACGGCTCCATTTTACCTATAGAACGTGATGGCGCCCAACACTTGTAACGACCCGGCCGGTCGTTTTGAGAATTAGAGCCCCGATCCCCTAATATCTATTTTTTCCATATTTGTTTCTGCTTTTGGGATTTGCCGGAGTGTCTGGTTATAGAATTTGGAGAGTTTTGGGACACTTGGTCCCTAGTTGTGAGTTTAAGCCTTAGAGTTTGGACCGTAGTCGGAACTGTGTGAAGACGGATCCGGAATGGAATTTCGTCAACTCCCTTAGCTCCGTCGAATGATTTTGGGGTTAGGTGCGTGTCCGAAATGTGTTTTGGAGGTTTGTAGTAGATTTAGGCTTCAATTGGCGAAAGTTAGTTTTTCAACGATTTCGGCCGATAGTGAAAATTTTGATATCGAGCTCGGAATGGAATTCCGAAAGTAGTTGTAGGTTCTAGTGTCATTTGTGACCTGTGTGTAAAATTTGAGGTCATTCGGACTAGATTTGATGTGGTTCGGCGTCGCTTGTAGAATTTGGGAAATTTTAAATTCTTAGGCTTGAATCCGTGCTTAATTCATGATTTTGGTGTTGTTCGATATGGTTTGAAGGCTCGACTAAGTTCGTATGGTGTTTTAGGATTGGTTGATATGTTTGGTTGAGGTCTCGGGAGCCTCGGGTGTGTTTCGGATGCTTAACGGGAAGAAATTTGGACTTAGAAAAAATCTGGTGCCTTTGCTGGTTCTGGTCTTTCGCACCTACGGAAAAGGGACCGCAGGTGCGTGAGCCGCACATGCGGAGATGGAAGTGCAGATGCGAGAAGTCGAGAGTTGGTCAGGGGTCACAGGTGCGAGGAAGTTCCGCATCTGCGATGCCCGCAAATGCGCAAGGCTATTCGCAAATGCGCAAGATGCGCAGAAGCGGAAGGGATGTCCGCAGGCACGCACGCGCAGGTGCGGCCCTTTCATCGCAGGTGCGAAGGCAGAGGCGGGACAAGTGAATTGCATAGATGTGCATGCTTTTCGCACAAGCACACCCGCAGGTGCGAGCCCAGGTTCCGCAGGTGCGGAAATACCTGGGTAGTGATTAAAACCGA